>PISW01000739.1:212930-484832 GCA_004023785.1 Mungos mungo | reverse complement strand
GATCCCCCCCCTCCCCCCGGCCTTGGCAGCAACTTGGCAACGTGAAGCCTCTCTCGTAGTCACCTGCCGTTTCCCGGGTGACCGCATGAGCGCATCTGGGGGCCTGTCTCCCCGCTCTGTGTGCAGGCGTTCTGAGTGCGCGGATCCAGGCGACCTATCGTTTCTTTCTTCTTCTTCTTCTCTCTCTCTCTCTTTTTTTTTTTACACCAAAGCAACACCTAGAATTGTCTGCTTCAGGCAGCGGGTCCTCGGTGAGTATTTGCTGAAAAGGAGTGTGAAATGCAATGGTGCCAAGCAAAGAAACAGGCAGAAAAGTGAGGAGAGGAAGTGGTGGTGTTTCACGCATTAACACGTCCACTGGGTGTCCTGCCAGAGACCCTTCCCGACGGCCCTCTGGAAAATAACACCCCGACCGTCACTCCTCGTGCCTACCCGATTCCTTTCTTCTTCTTCACCTAGACTCGGGGAGGTGGTAATAGAGACCCACTTGCTCATTTGTTTTTTGTCCATCGACCCCTTCTACACTGCAGTCTTCCTGGCCGTGGGGCTGTGTTGTTTCCGTTGTCTGCTGTAGCACACAGCCCAAACCAAGTAGGTGTATTGGTGTGTGTGTGTGTGTTGCCCCATTTTACCAACTCTAGTGCTCTAGTGACCTGCCCAGGCAGCAAGGGAACATGGGGAACACCACCCAGGGTCCACCCCGTTTCCAGGCCTGCACTGTGCTCTGGGCCCCTCCCTCCTGTATTGCCCAGAAGCGCTTTGCTGGAGCCCGGGGCCTGCGTGGTGCCGAAGGACAGGCCTGGGCAGCTCCCAGGTGTCAAAGGAGACTGGACCCACCCTCCCCCTTCCACTCTCCTCCTCTTCATTCTGCTGGCCTGCTGGGTTCGCTGTGACCTCTGTCTCCGGGTCACCGTGGCTGTGGCTTTCTTTCCTACCCCACTGCCCTTGGGCCCCGCCACTGCCCGTCCAACTGATTCTGCAGATTTGCCTCTACCCCAGCCCTTGTGCTAGGGTCCCGCCTGCAGAGAAAAGGTGGGGGGTGAGGGGTGCCGGGGTGGCTCAGTGGTTAAACATCTGACTTTGGCTCAGGTCATGATCTCGCGGTTTGTGAGTTTGAACCTCGCATCAGGCTCTGTGCTGACAGCTCAGAGCCTGGAGCCTGCTTCGGATCCTGTGTCTCCCTCTCTCTCTGCCTCTCCCCTGCTCATGCTCTCTCTCTCTCAAAAATAAAATAAACATTAAAAATTGAAAAACAGAAAGAAAATATACATATATATGCATATACATATATGTATATGATTTGTAGCTTGTACATACTGAGTAGCAATGTGCCGTCCTAATCAAAAGCATGGGCTCTGGGCCCAGAAGCCTCAGTTCAAATCCTGCTCCGATCACCAGCCATGTGGCAGTAAGAAGCTACTTATACGTTTGTGTCTCATTTTTCTCATCTCTTTTGTGTTTTAATCCTAATGATGACTACATGAAGCTTCTGTCAGGATTAAGTCAGTAAACTCATGTCAGTGGCCTAAAGTAATGGCTGGTGTTAAATGAGGGTCTGATAAGTGTGAGCTTGAGTGTGTGTGTGTGTGTGTGTGTGTAGTTTTCACCATGGGGGAATAATGCTTGTGTCTGCGCAGTGCATGGCCACACACACATGGATATTTTACTCACATGAGTGGAAACGGAGAGAGGGAGAGGAGGGGAGAGATACCGAGGGAGAGAATAAAGAAAATATAAAGACAGACAAATGGTGCAGGGGGAAAGCCACACTGGGTTAAGAGGAATGAGCAGCGTCTTCGGGCTTTCTTCATCAGAGAAGAAGTTTTAATCTCTAAGGTGTTGTAGATTTCCTGGAGCTAAGGCTCACCAGGTAGGACAAAAGTTAATGGCCCTAAATTAATACACGCATTTGTAATGACGCCTTTAAGCCAATCTTCCTGTCTGTGTAATATTTGGAAATAGATCCAACTGAATCTTTTTTAAATTTTTTAATGTTTGTTTTTGAGAGAGAGAGAGAAAGACAGAGTGCAGGTGGTGGAGAGGCAGAGGCGGGGGGGGGGGGGTTGTCACAGAATCTGAAGTAGTCTCCAGGCTCAGCTGTCAGCACAGAGCCTGTTGCAGGACTTGAACTTACCAACTGCAAGATCGTGACCCGGACCAGAGTCAGATGCTTAACCGACTGAGTCACCGGGTGCCTTATTAGATCTAGCTTTAAAGGCCCACACTTTGTCCCAAGCCAGATGAGGGAGGGAGGGAGGGAGGGAGGGAGGGAAGGAAGGAAGGAAGGAAGGAAGGAAGGAAGGAAGGAAGGAAGGAAGGAAGAAAAAATCTTTACTATAATACTTTCACTCTTAATTGAAGAAAACTTCGCTTCTATGACTGAAACATTAAATCATTTGCAGGACAGGCAAGAAAAATAATATATTTTAAAGTTTTTAAAAAGTCTTTGTAATTTTGGAAGAATCAAAAGTATCTGCCGTTGGAGAGAAACATTCCAGGTCTTAAAAATATTTACCGTGCCGCCGCACAATTAGCACGGGGGCCCGTGTCCTCTGTTCGAGAGTTGTTGGCTCATTTTGGAAACTGGCAGGCTGCACAGAAATAGACGGTATGCTCTCGCTTCAACACTTCCTAAAAAAAGAACTGTTTGCATAGTTCAGGAATGGGAAGGGAGAGGACATGATGAGGGAGAACGCTATTTCAGACAGATGATAAAAACTTGCATCACTGTGCTCCAGCGAATGCTCCACACATTTAAAATTAAAGTTTTTTTTTTTTAAGGGATGCTAAATAATCTACCAAAAATAAAAAAAAAACCCTGTATAATACCATGGGACACTCATCTGCTTTTGAAAGATGCTTGTCTCTTCTGGTTTTTTTCTTTGATAACATCGAATTGATAGCACAACTTCAGATTTGCAGAGAGCTTTCTTGTTTGTTCACATTGGTGATTGATCCAACAGCTCTAGATCAGAGGGCAGTGCTGTTATTACATTCGGGGATTTGGAGAGCCACGAGGCGGAAGAAATTGCCCGAGGAAACGCAACCTGTCGCATGCCCTCCATCATCCTGGCCTGCTGCGTAGCCCCTAGGCCAGCTCTATTTCTTGGAACGCAGAATTCTGCTTTGTTGTTTTTTTCATCATGTTTTCACTTACTTTTTAACATCCTGCTCTCCTTGCGAGACTGGATTGTCTTAGTAATGGTAACCAAAGACAGGAAATGAGTGCAACTCCAAATATTGCTACTTTTCCAACAGGCATTTTTAAGAAATGAATTTAGGGGCCCCTGGGGGGCTCAGTCAGTTAAGCAGCCGACTTCGGCTCAGGTCATGATCTTAAGGTCCATGAGTTTGAATCCTGCATCGGGCTCTGTGCTGACAGCTCAGAGCCTGGAGCCTGCTTTGGATTCTGTCTCCCTCTCTCTCTGCTCCTCCCCTGCTCATGCTCGGTCTGTCTCCGTCTCTCAAAAACTGAATAAATGCTAAAAAAAAATTTTTTTTAATGAATTTAGGAGATGGGAATTACCTGCGAGTGGACAATGGTTCTCGTTCTGTTCCACTCATATTTACTGAGTGTTCGGCGTGTGCCAGAGGCGGAGTATTCAAAGTAACAAATAAGTCGTGGTCTTTGACTTCAAGAAGCTGTCAGTGGTATAAAGTTCAAAAGTCTCCACCGCTGTCTTCCTTATATATAATGTCCTTTCTTGGAGTATAAACACTTGGAAAGGAGGGTAGGATCTGATTCATCTTGGTGAGCAGCCAGCATGGGTGTGTGCTGAATATACGCTACGCGTCCAGGGAATTGGTTGGGTAAATAAATATCAGCAATGAAGACGAATTATGCCAGAAAGTCATGTTAATAGTGGATATTGTAACCCATACAAGTTCACTGAAAAAGCCTCGTCTTTATGGTACCTCCGTTTTTATATACATAGACTTTATTTTTTAGCAGTTTTGGATTCACAACAAAATTGACAGGAAGGTCAGCGACTTCCCATATTCCCCTGTCCCCTACACATGTGCAGCCGCTCCCATTATCAACACCCCCCACCGGGACGGGGCATGCGTCGTCTTCAACGGGCCTCCGTTGACGCATTGTTCTCACCCAGAGCCCACAGTTTGCACCGGGGTCGCTCTTGGTGCTGTGTGCTCGGTGAGCTTGGACAAATGGGTTTAAGGACACATGTCCACCCTGATGGGATCATACAGGGTGGTGGCACTGCCCTAAAAATGTTCTGTGTGACACTTGTTTTAGTTCTCCCTAGTGGGTCTTGATGGAGCATTGTCTAAATGAAACATAACATTTGCTGAATGTACTTTACTCAAGGATTTCTTTACGAAGGGTACGCGTTCATGAAGACACGAGTAGTTCACATTATTTATTAGCAATAGTAAATGGGTTAAAATGAGCAAGGCTTTGTTTTCAGAGCTCTGGTGTCCTGCCGACCTTGACAGTGGTGGTTGGTGAGTCCTAACTGCATTACTATAGTCAGGTGGTGTAGTTCTTTCTCACTTTGTATTCTTTCTTTCTTCTTTCTTTCTTCATGTTTATTTATTTTTGAGAGGGAGAGAGACAGTGAGAGCAGGGAAGGGACAGAGAGAGAAGGAGACACAGAACCAGAAGCAGGCTCCAAGCTCCGAGCTGTCAGCACAGAGCCCAACATGGGGCTGGAACTCACAAACCGCAAGATCATGACCTGAGCTGAAATCAGACGCTTAACCGACTGAGCCACCCACGCACCCCTGTATTCTTTCTTTACATCAGGGGCTACCTACTCCAGTGGAATCCTCAGGGTTTTAGATGACATCTTACAGATTAAGCTGGGTTCATCCCATGTTCACTAAAAATTCCTTTTCCTATGAAAAGTCTATAATTCTAATGTAAATTTTTGAGCACACAGTTTTGTAAAACATAAATTTCCTGTGGGGGTACTTCCTCCATGGAGAGCCTAACTTTCTCTCACAGCATTTTTTTGCTCTGAAGGTAAGGCTGACACTCTGCCTGTGAAGACCCACTGAGTGGAGTGCCGCATTGTCGTTCATGCATAAGTCACACGGAGAATTCACCACCTATTTCTAGTTTACTTTTTGAGAGTAACGAGAAATGAAAGTCACCTGTGAAAATCACATCTTTCTTCCCCCAACATTATAGTTGTCTTGCCCCTAAAACTAATTTGAGATCAGTTTTTCTTAAGCTACTTGTCATTTTATTCCTTCCAAAGAATACAACTTATTTTTCAAAAAACCCAAGAACTTCCCCACAGTCATTTTTCATGAGTGTCGCTAACATGAACTGGTCGGGGACAAACACAGTGAGGCTCAGTCAGCCCACACACGCAGGTGGCAGGAGCCAGAGCGCGGTGGGCAGTCTCGGCAGGGCTCAGCCACCATGTTTTCCCATAGCCGTGGAGAATGTTCCGCAGTCCAGCAAGGTTTTGGCACAGAAGGCGATTATGGGTGCTTCCATTCTATTTGTCTACCGCACAGGTTCTCCACTGAGGGAAATTTTCTCTCAGGGGACATTTTGCAGTGTCTGGAGACATTTTCATTGTCACAGAGCGGGGGCAGTGCATACTACTGGCATCCAGTGGGCAGAGGCCAAGGCTGATGCTGAATATCTTACAATGTACTGTACACAAAACAGCCTTTATGACACAGAAAGATCTAGCCCCAAATGTCATTCTAGGATGAGGTTGAGAAATGCCGCTCTACCGCGAGTTAGGTAGGTTTATTACAATGTATGTTCAACATTGTTTTAATTTTTTTTAAATGTTCATTCATTTTTGAGAGACTGAACATGAGTGGGCGAGGGGCAGAGAGAGTGAGAGGGACACAGAAAATCTGAAGCAGGCTCCAGTCTCCAAGCTGTTGGCACAGAGCCTGGTGCGGGATTCAAACTCACAGATTGCAAGATCGTGACCTGAGCTGAAGTTGGACATTTAACCAACTGAGTCACCCAGGTGCCCCTGTTCATTAGTGTCTTAAAAGATACCATGAGGACTCATAATATTAAAATACATATAATCTGGGAAGTAAATATAAAGAGTTAAAAGATTAGAAAGAAGGGAAGGTGATGTACCTTATCCTTGGCATCCTGCTGTTATTAAGATCAAGCTCTAAACATAGATCTAACCCTCCAGGGCAACAAATAGGTCAGAAAAGTTCATTAAGTCACTCCTTGAAAATGAAACAAGGGACACCTGAGCGGCTCAGTCGGTTGAGCGTCCGACTTCGGCTCAGGTCATGATCTCACGGTTTGTGGGTTCGAGCCCCATGTTGGGCTCTGTGCTGACCGCTAGCTCAGAGCCTGGAGCCTGCTTCAGATTCTGTGTTTCTTTCTCTCTCAGAGTGCCCCTCCCCTGTTCACAATCTGACTTTCTCTGTCTCTCAAAAATAAATAAAATATTTAAAAAATTTTTTTAAAGAATATAAAACAAATACTTATTGCGTAATCACATATGTTGGCCTCAAGTTACAAAATAATAAATACTAAAATAGAATTTAAAAGATATTTCTGTTGCGGTCATTGTTATGAGGGAGGACTAAAGGGTACTACAGGTGCTTCCCAGCGGGGGTACGCACAACTCTGATTCTATCTGGGAAGAAAAATTTCTTATGCAGGCACGGAATTCTTAGAAGAGACAGGTACATGTAAAGCATTTGGTGGTGTCACAGACCAAGCCTTCAACGGTCATTTTTGCTAACGGAATGAAAACTTTCTCTCAAAAACTAGTTTCTGAAACAATACAAGCTGGAGGTTTAATATTATCTGGTAATTCCAGAAAGAATATTTCTGTGGGAGCTCATCTTATATCACTCATTTGTAAATCATTCGTTAATTTAAGGTGCTATGACTCTAAGGGAATCAGAGAGTCCTTATGGTGCCTGGGTATTGTCACGGACAGCAGGTAGAAGAGAGTTCTAGAGGCTGGGGGGGCAGAGAAGAGTCCTGGAGGATGAAGCCCTAAGATTCGTAACTCAGAGTTGATGCATTAGCTGTCGGAGGTCCAGGAACCATCTGTAATTGCGCACCATATTTTGCGTGCCTATGTATGGGTATGTTTTTATTTTAGCCTATGTAAGGTGTTTGTAACTTTAATGAGATTCTTAAGAGAATTTTATGACCTGAAGAAGATTAGGGACCACAGTTCCCAAGAATGACACCTTTACTCCCCCAACACGAAGTTGAACCTGCCTTCACGTTTATAAAACCTCAGCATTAAGCCTCCACTTCCACCTCGTACTCCTTGCTCCCAGGAATTTCCAAGAACACATCTCTGATTGAAAGGTAGGATATTGCGATTAGGAGAAAGTTAGTTGTGAAATTTGTGTCTCGTCGGTCTTATTAACATACTATAAAGCCTTCAATTAGTGACTTGTATTTTGTGCTATTTGAATTATCAGAGCATGTGCCTTCAAAAATCCCACCTGGTAGGACAGTATAATGAAGAAATAAGAAACGGCAATTTGCTACTAAAAGAATTGGATTTTGTGCTGTACGTGTTCTTTCATAAACCTCAGGTGACAGAGATCATCAACACAAAGACACATTCTCCGAGGAATGTGTTCCTAAATGATTCTTGGAAACAGAATGCAAGTGCTTTGTTTAGCTGGAAAATATCTAAAACGTGGCTGAGATTCTTTTTCCTTCCCATTTTCTTTCTGTATGTTGTCCATTTTCAAATTGTAATGTTTTAAACAGAAAGCAGAGGCATATTTTTGCATGTGTATAAAATTACTTTGAAAATAACCATTGAAATGGTTATGGGAATTAATCAGAAATGTGATTAGTCAATGCATTGACTCTATACTGCATATTCTGTATCTTTTTCACATATTTGATATTATAATGCCTTGGTGCATTATGTTATGGTTTATGAAACAAATTTATTTGATTTATCAAAATAAACTAATTATGCGTGTTTTCTTTTTCTCCTCCAGGGAGACAGCCACAGAGTTAGCGGGAAGTCTACCAAGGTGAGCAGGCTGGCTTTGCTTTTTCTGTGTGTGATTTCTGATGCCCCTCGAAAGAAGTGCTGGGTCTTCTTGGAGAGGTCTTTGTAATTGTCTCTTCCTCGCAATCGATTTTAAGACCCCATATCTCACAATGTAAATGCCAGAAATTGTGTATGAGTCACATATAAGAGATGTAACCAAGACATAATGAGAGAAATGTCCATATATGACTTTAAGAAATCATTCTCATTGTTTTAAAGTTATATCTTGCATTTGGAGATGTATTTATGAGCTATATTCTCTGCAGAAGTCATAAACATGTTGCTTCTTTTATTATATTTGTGCAAATTAATGCAGGGAGTTGTGGTTTTCTCCAGCATGCCAACTATCATCATTACAAATTTGAGGATTTATAGATTTATGAAAGAGTTCTGAGCCTCCATTCAGTAACTTACATCATGGTTTTGATGATAATATAAATACTTTAATATTTCTTATTGTCATTGAAATAAATAGTATCTCACTAGGAAAAGAAATCGATATGTAAAATAATGTATATTATATATTTTTTATAATTTATGTCATTAACAGGATGCATATTGTAGACAACTAGTATCAGAAATGACTAACACTATTTATTAGAAGAAAACAAAGGGGGTGACAGTATTTCAAGAGGTATTTTCCTGGGCATTGCACGCAGCACCGAACATCTTGCCTTAGTCTTTGAAGGTGCGCAAACACCATTTGTGAATGAGTGAATGGAGCATAGGACATTGCTTGGGAACTGTTGGAAATGCAAACACGATAATCTCAAGAACGAGAAGGAGAAGAGCCCGCAGAATGTGATACTGAACAGCACTGGGGAATGGGGGGAGAAAGTACATATCGTCACCATCTGTTACAGAAGATAAGCACATTTGGCTGCTTTTTTTATGTAAAGTAAATCTTTGCTTATAGGATCATGATTAATATTGCCAAAAAAAACCTGTTTACTGTGATCCAAATATTTAAATTACTGTATGTCTTAATTCTTTGGAAATCATCCCAAAGAAACTTTTCAACTCCGTGCCGGTTGACAGGGTTAAATGCGGACATGTGTGCTGGTGTGTGTATTCCCACTGAGTTTATCTGCCATTGTGCTTTCGCTCTGGAGAAAGTCTGCTGGGAAGACCAAAGCATTCGTCATTTTCAGAGAGAGAGAGGGGGAGAGTTGTATATCTGCTCATGTTTGTGGTGAGGAAGTTAATCCCCAAATAATGGAATGCAGAATGACTTCCAAACACTTCTAGAACAGCTACCGCCCTCATATTGTCAGATGAAACCCACATGGAGCTATAATCACGCAGATAAAAATTAATCAGATGTCTGAGAGATGTGGTGTGCACTTGAATTCTATTAAGTCGTGTTTTGTTGTGGGTACAAAGAGGCGGTGCCCGTGTTCACTGCGGATGACCGGTTGTAGCTGGTTTATTACTCCAGGGAGAATCTGATCTTTTCTGGAGTTTGGTAGGAGGTATTTTGGTCATGAGCCTGCTTCTTTTTTTTTTCATGGATGTTTGCTATCCTCATGGTGCATCCTGTTGAAAATAAACACAGCAACAATCTCATCCTAACTGCAATTCACGGTCATCGTAGTGCATGGCAGTGAGGACACTAAAAATAATATGTCAGTCCTTTCTCAATTATGCTTCTTCTACGTAGTCTCAGCTATTTTTTCTTACTTTCTCCAGGGCAGTTTGGGACATATCCGCTGACTTTTGTCTCCCTTCCTCACATTACCATGAAATAATGTTCATAATATTGGTGATGAATCCTTCTCTTGGCCGCAGACTCTTTGTTTTGCTAGCATTTGTTTGTTTGTACAGTCTCGTAGAATTCCGTCAGTTGATCAGCACTCAGCCCTTTTTCGGATTTCTTCAGCCTGTGTCACCAGCAAAGTGCAAACGAGCCCTGGAAAACCTTGGTGCTCTTTAGAACAAGGCGCCTGTGGTTATTGTGTTGGTTTGTCGGCTAATGATTACTGGAACATGACACTTTGTGTGTTGTTTTCTTAATCTGGTTAGTCATAAAAACGTGCTTATGCTGTGACATCAAGGAAAAATGGAAAATTCAGGCGACTGCTAACTGGTGATGTCTGGCTGGGAAGGAAGACGGTGGCATTTGAGAGCAGTTTTATGGCTTGGTTTTCACTGGCTTTGACGCTCTTGAAATTTTCTGAAAGGCCATTTACAAATACTGCACAGGGGTGGAGTATTTCAACGTTAATTGCCTTACATGGCATTAATTTAAAGTGGCTGGCCACTGGGTGATGATATTCTGTGAAAACGTGCCCCTCCTGCAGCAGCGGGCATGTCTGGGTCGTTAAAAAGGCTGTGAAGTTGAAATAAGATATGTGCACAAGGCTGTTGAGCGGACACCAGGTTTGTTTTTCATGACTAATGATAACCTAAATGTGTTTTTGAATTCTTGCCATTGCTGAAATTAAAGCCTGGTAATAATGTGTCGCAAGAAAAAAATTAGATTATATGAACAACATGCCCTAAGCATTGTGATTATATTATAAATATTAAAACCAACGATCTTGTTGGGATTCAAACAAATATTTAAACTGGCTACACGTATGATGTATGTTGCCCTCTTTGTCTTGAAGTGTCCTGAAATGGAATGGATGGTTCTATTTCTTGAACTCTGAAAATGATCATGTTCAGTATCACAGGTGACTCCCCACTTCTATTTTGCTGTAGCAAAGGACAACTCAGCAATCTGAACAATTGGTGTTCTTTTTTTTCCATGACAAATGTGTCTTTCAAGACATTTTTTTAATGGCGAAGGGTGTTTAGTTTAGGTAGGTGTGTTTTAATTAAATTGTGGTAAAACCACAACTCTTCCGATGGAAAGGAGGCACTCAATTAGTTATGGTAAACTGGGGTTTTCATCTAAATGATGCTTCTACAGAGATAGCACTTGATTTCGTATAGCAGAGTAAAGGGATAAACAAGGTTTGTATTAACAGAGGTTTTAGCATCATCATGTACTATTAGTGGCTATTTTTTAATAAGTGAGAGCATTTAAATTCTTTGCTAACATAGTTCACTTTCCTAATATAAACTAAATAGTATGGAAAATAAAGTGATTTCATAGACCTTAGAAGAAGTAGTGGAAGCGCCACAGTCGAGATTCACGAGCTGGTTCACAGCTCCCAGGGGTCAGGATGCTCTTTGCGGAACGTGAAGTATGGGTAAATGAAGCTTAAGATAATTAAGTATACAACTCAGATGCCATGTTTTACCAGATTTTAGCCATTGGAGACAGGGGCCAAAGGTTAAAGTGATGAAAGAAAAACTTGGACCTTTTTCTTGTATTGTAATCCAACAACTTGAGCTTTTCTCTACGCCTTCTTTGAGGGGATTAGGGAACGTAAGTATTAAACATATTGTAACTGGGCCCCTGATTCCTAGAACACCAGCGTGTGCTGTAGGATTCTTATTTGAGATCCTTTACCAGGACGGCAGAACTGCTTGTTTATGTGACTATCAGAGATAAAAGTCATTATATTTCAGTCTCACATATGGAATTTTGGTCTTTGGTTATTGATCTTTGTTATTTGGAATTTGAACTGAACAGATTTCATGTAGTGGAAGAATCAGACTAAACTCTCATGGCCATATTTGTCAGTCATGGGCATTGGGTTTCAAATGAGATGTCTGGTGCATTGTACAGGGTATGTAAAACAATCTCCTCTTTCTTGTTTTTGTTATGAAATGCTGTCTTCTTTAGGAATTAGGAATAAAAATGTTGGTGACATCCAAAGCAAGGGCAGCAAAAGCAAAATTAACAAGTGGGATCATATGTCACATTAAACAGCTTCCACACAGCAAAGGAAACGATCAACAAGATGAAAAGGCAACCTATGGAACAGAAGCAAATATTTGCAAATCATGTATCTGATAAGGGCTTAATATCCAACATATATAAAGAGCTGACAAAAAAAACAATAGCAAAAATACAAACAATGCATTTAAAATATAGGCAGAGGACTCAAATAGACACTTTTCCAAAGAAGACATACAGATGGCCAAGACAGACACGAAAAGGTGCTCAACATCACTAATCATCAGAGAAATGCAAATCAAAACCACAGTGAGAGGCACAGTGAGTGGCTCGGTCATTTAAGTTTCCAACTCTTGATCTTGGCTTAGGTCATGATCTCGTGGTTTGAAAGATCAAGCCCTGTGTCAGGCTCTGTGCTGACAGCATGGAGCCTGCTTGGGAGTCTCTGTCTTTCTGTCTCTCTCTCCCCTCCCCCCACTCATGCATGCTTTCTGTCTCCCTCCCTCAAAAAAATAAATAAATAAATAAATAAATAAATAAATAAATAAATAAATAAAATGACAGTGAGATATGACCTCACACCTGTTGGAATGGCTATCATCATAAAGACCAGGGAGAACAAGTGTTGGTGAGCATGTGGAGAAACGAGAACCCTAATGAACTGTTGGTAGGGATGTAAATTGATGTAGCCATTTTGGAGAATGGTATGGAATTTCCCCTAAAAATTAAAAACAGAACTACCATGTGATTCAGCCATCTCATTTCTGGTTATATATCCAAAGGAAATGAAGAAAGGATCTCAAAGAGATATCTGCACCCCCATGTTCAACGTGACTTTATTCAAAATAGGCAAGATATAGAAACAACCTAAATGTCAATAGATGAATGGATAAAGATGTGTCTGTGTACAGACACACACACACACACACACACGAGAAAGGAGGAGTGTGTCATCTGCAGCGGAATAGATGTGGAGAGCATCAGGTTAAACGCAATAGACCAAAAAGAAAAAGACAAATACTGCACAGTATCCCTGATACGTGGACTCTAAAGAAAGTCAAATTCATAGAACAGTAGAAAGTCATTTGTCACGGGCTGGGTAGCAAAGGAAATAGGACAAATAATGTTGGTACTTTCAGGCCAAACTCTGACTAGTCTAGAACTGGTGAACATTTCCTGACTTCTTTATGATGCCTAAGAAAGAATAATTCCCCCACCTTTCCTGGGACTCAAGTCTTGTGCGGTTCAATATTTATAAAAGTTATCATCTATTTATGAATTCAACAAAGACATACAGGCACTATATGCTGAGGAAAGTTGTAGACTCTGTGATAGAACAGAGGCAGAACGTTGTCTCTTCCCTTGAGTAGTTTAGTCTGGTGCGGCAGGCAGGATCATCACGGTGCTGGGAGGAAATTTTAGTGCCGTCAATAGGAAGACATCTAAGCGAACAAAAGGCACTGAGGGATGTCACCAACAAGACGGGCCACTGGCGATTAGAGGAAGCAAGGACAGCGTCATGAATCAGCGTCCGAGCATGGCTTGAGAAGACGGTTATGGATGGAGTACGTGTCAGTGCAGAGGGCTACGCACCCCACACAGAGGGAGTGTCATCATGGGGGCCGAGGGACAGTAGGCAGGGGACAGAAGTGGTACTGTCTTGTCAGATAGTGTGCAGGGCTGGGAAAGGAGCTCGTGGGATGACTGGCTCATGTGGAGGGTTGAGACCCCAGCCTGAGGAGCGGTTACTCTCTTTGATATTGTTCATCCAGAGAATGTTCTCAACTGTTTTTAGAGCAATCTTGGGGGCACCTTGGTGGCTCAGTAAGTTGAGTGTCCGACTTTGGCTCAGGTCATGATCTTGGTGTTCATGGCTTCAAGCCCCTCATCAGGCTCTGTGCTGACAGCTCAGTGCCTGGGGCCTGCTTTGGATTCTGTATCTCCCTCGCTCTCTGCCCCTCCTCTGCTCGCACTCTGTCTCTCTCTCAAAAATAAATAAAACATTAAAAAACTGTTTTAAAGAAATAGCAATCTGAGCAAATTAACAGAATGGATTTGGGAAAAGAAAAGGAGTTAAAATTCTCCACGTAGGAACCTTACAGTTCCCAGGACCCTCCCTCTCAGATTCACTACCTAGCTAACAAAACAAACAAACAAACAAACAAACAAAAACAAGCCACACATCTTTGGGACACCTGGGTGGCTCAGTTGATTGGGTGTCTGACTTTGGCTCAGATCATGATCTCACAGTTCATGGGTTCAAGCCCCACCTCAGGCTCTGTGCTGACAGCTCAGAGGCTGGAGCCTGCTTTGGATTCTGTGTCTCCCTCTCTCTGTCCTTCCCCTGCTTGTGCTCTCTTATGAAAATAAATAAATAAACATTTTAAAAATTTAAAAAATAACAAGCCACACATCTTAGATGCCATTTCTTCTCTGAAAGCTTCTTTGCCCTGAAATGTTTCATGCTCCTTCTGTTAATTCCCAAAGCCCCAGATGCTAAGTCCTGCCCTAGCATGTGTGTTACCAGATACTGCCGTTTAATGGAGGACTTCTATACCTTCTCACCAAGGAGAAAACACTCTAAGATCCCATTATTGTTAATTATTTATCCTCAGTGCCTAGCAGTGCCTGGAACGTGGTAGGTCCAGAATAAAGGTTTACATCAGTCTTTGACCGTCTGAGTGAATACCTGTTTGAGTGAATGCGTAAAAGTTTGAACTGGAAAGGGTTCGAGTCAGCTCTGGCTGCTCTAGCAAAGCTCCGTTCCATGGCTTGGACAACATTTATTTTTCAAAGTTCTGGAAGCTAGGAGGTCTGAGATCAAGGTGCTGGCCGATCCAGTGTTCGGTGTCTGGGTGAGGACGCCATTCCTGGTTTGCAGATACCTTCTTGCCATACCCTCCTATGGCTGGGAGTTGGGGGAAGGAGAAAGTTCTCTGGTGTCTCTTCTAAGGGTTGTAATCCCGTCACACAGACTGCACCCTCACAACCTCATCCAGATCTAATTACCCCCCCAAAGCCCCACCTCCTAACTCCGGCACATTAGGGGTTAGGGCTTCAGTGTATGGATTTGGGGACACGGGGCACAGATTTTCAGCCCATGGGAGGAAGGGAGGAAGGAAGCACTGCCGAAGCCTGCCCCAGAGAACTAGCGCTGGACCAGATGTTACGCTTTCTGCCTCCTCACGTCCCACGCTGCTGACTCTTTTGTACACTTGGCACCGAGAAACGTTCATCTTCATGGCTGGCAAGTTACTAACCTAAATTTGACTGTTTCTAGGCTATTTGGAGCTGTTGCTGGTGAGTATGTAGCATAGAGGTTAGGAGATTGGACTTTGGGCTCAGACGTGCTTGAATCTTGTATTTGCTCTTTCTTAATTGCCCGACCATGGGCAGATCTGTTCATTTCTGTCTCAGGTTTTCATTTGTCAGTTTGGGGAAATTGAGATGCCTGTCGCAAATTGCTGGTGGGAGGAGATAAACCATAGCGCATGTTTAGTTCAGGGTCTGACACACAGTGGATAATTGATACATGGTAGCTGGTATAGCGGTCCCCTGAAAGATGGATTTATGCTAATTAGTTTTACCAACACTTAGGGACTGTTTATCTCTGAGACAAGGCACCTTTTTTGTTAAGAAGCAACCTCGCGAAGTGGTTCTGCACATACACTCCAGCATAGGTTCAAATCCCAGTTCCTCTACTTACTATGACTGTGATTGTAGATAAATGTCTTCACCTCTGTGTGCCTCATGTTCTCCATCTGTAAAATGGGGGCAATAATAGGACCCATTGCTCTGAGAACAAAATGAAGCGATACATGTAAAGTGGCCAACACAGCCTTTACTTTATTATTTTATCGTAAAGAAATTCGAGTTCCATGCTAGTTGAAATTTGAGTTGGGGAATGAAGGGGGAGTCAACCAGAGGCCAAACAGACCTCTAATTCAAATATTAATTATTCAGTGGCAAGATCTTTCTTTGCCTTCCTATGAATGATTATTGATTTAAAGCAAAATACTTCAGACAGAAAATAAAAAATTCTCTTGACCTTGTCAGCATGCATGAAAATAACGATTACCCAAAGAAAGTATAGATGCAGATGGGCAGCTCACTCAGAAATATGATTTCCATTAATTTTCTAAATTACCTAAATCAAAACATTTCATTCTTCATAGGTGTTTATAAGAGTCTGTGATGACGGAATTAAATCACACTTGTTTTATAATATCGTGTTGTGATGTGTAACAGACTATCAAAGGAACGATCTTTACAAGGAAAACTTTAGAATATTGTTAAGTTACTCACCGCATGACCTATTTAAACAGCTCACATTCTCCTTGTTGTAGACTGCGTAATTAAATTTTAAGTGGAACATGATAAAGAAATTATACTGGTGATCTCCAGAGATTTTGATACCCTATTTGGCTCTTTATAAGAGTATAGCAGAGGCATACTTTAAAATTTAATAAAGGCCTGCCCTAATTTTTTTCCTTTTAGATTTTTCTTATCTGCTCCGTAATTCAAAGCTATGTGATACTATCCACGTGTTACCTGAAATAAATGATCAAAATAAAAATTCATAAAGGTGCATTTATCCCGATTTGAGAATGCCATTATTTGCACACGAGGGCTTTTTGTGTACTAGTGGAACTCCTTTAAGATACAACCTGCGGTTTCCTGAATTTGTCACCATGGAGAGCTGGGGCTTCATTCATTCTGTTTATGGAAGCATTCATATCTGCAGAGCTTCGAGAGCAAAGGGGTAGAAAATGGTTTCCACTGAAGGTATAATTTTGCAATTAGAATTCCTTATTTGCTACGTCAGAGTTGCTCTTCTTGGGAAGATTGAAGGAAACATGCACACACATGCATGTGCACACACAGGCACACACACCACGCAACATGTGCACACTTACTGCCATGTGCACACACATGCATACACACACAGGTACGTGAACACACACGCGCACGCACACACGTGCTCACACACATCTAGGCGCACATGCACGCATGCACACACAGGCGCACACGATCGCACACATGCATAAACAGGCATGCGTGCACATGTGGACATACACATAGAGGTGCGCGCACAGGCACGCACACGTGTGCACACACACTGACACACATGCTCAGGCATGCAGGCGTGTGCACACACAGAGGCAGGCACACACATGCACACACAGGTGCACGCACAGGCACGCACACACACACACACACACACACACACACACACACGGGTACAGCATGCCGGAAAGAAAGCCAGGGGTCCGGCATCCGAAGGGTCATTGTGGCCTCTTGGATAACTGATTTTGTTCCATAATCTTCCACGGTTCATTTTTTTTGTATTCAAAGGGACACTGTCAAGATAAAATTGCGTGTTAAATACAATTTTTCTCATATTTTCTTAGTACCGCTTTGTCGGAGAGAGCCTCTGCCTCGGGAGCAAAGCTGCTCTGGTTTCCCTGAAGGGTCTCAGACGTGCGGGTCCACTGAGCTTCGACGAGCTGCCGGGCAGGGGGGTTCTGTCCCTGCTCAGCTGTGGTTCCGTTTTTGTACCTTCTGAAACATTTGCCTCTACGGACAGTTGGGATTTTCAAGCTACCAATATTCTATAAATCAGTAAAATTAATTTTTATTCATACACACATATTTTCAAACCTCATAAACCTTTCTTTTCAGATTCGGTTTTGTGAACGTTTCTGTTCTGGATTCCCCTTTTTCCTTCTTTCTGGCAAAAATACAGATTTCCTTTTGGGCCCAGACTGCTCAAGCATCCTAAGTCGTTTTCATTTTTCAAATAAGCAACATTAAGCTCACATAACACTATATAAAACCAAACCGAGGCAGTGACACAAGCCAACGGAGAAAATAAATTCACCATTTAGCCTGACTATTCATCCTTAAACCTCTGCTCGTCATGCTGTTCTGGGGAGAGGGAGCACGGAACTTTAAGGAGTCGTGCTGAGTTATGTAGCAGATTCGAAAGAGAACTCCATATTGAGGGTATGAGTATCCAGTGAATAAGTAGAAACTCTACTTGACCATTATAATAGGACATTTGAGACTCTCCCTCATCCAGACTCGGACCAATAGAACTAGTATCTACAAGAGTGGTATCTGGTGACTCATAATTCATTGTAGTCACCAAGCTCTCTTCTAACGTAATGGGGCGTCGTTCCCAAATTAGGCTTTCAGTGAAACAGGTTTCTGTGGATAGTTCACAATTAAAGAAATATGTAATGAATAATGAAGAGTATTACTGACATAACAAATAGTGAAAGTTTTAAATGACTGTGTTGGCATTAACAGTATCATTGTGACTGGCTGCGTCACTGACTACCCACCTGAGCAAGGAAATATATAAGGCCCTACAGACGTTACAAGGAACTATGATCCCTGCCTTTAAGAACCAAAAGATTCTAAAGGTGGAAACGTGAATTCTAGTAAGAGACAGTGTGCTCCTCCTCAGATCCCAGCACCTAGCACAGAGTCCATCACATGAGAAGTTGGAAATTGGTTTATTGAATGCATTGAGTATTATGTAAATTGACCAAATATATAAGTTCAGAAGAGAGAAAGAATGTATTTTGTATGACAGAAAAGTATCACAATGGAGGGTGCGGACCTTCTGGGAAAAGAAACAGCAGTAACAAAGCAAAGAGCAAGAAATAGAGAATGTTCTGAAGTGGAGATTCTACCAGCTGGTTTCAACCAGATGGCTTGTTGAGAAAATAGTAATATAGGGGACTAGAGAAGTGGGTAGAAGCTAGCTCGCAAGCTTTACAATGGTTGAAAGAGTTTTTCTTTGGTTTGCTTTGCTTTTAGTAAGCCGTTGGAGGCATTTGAGTCGGACGAGTGCATGAGTCAGGGAGTGTGTTAGTAAGGGGCCCCGAATGGGTCCCGCCGAATGTATCCCAACGGGAAGAGCTCCACCAACCCAGAAACTACCTGAGCACGAGTTTGCTCACCTTTGTATCCTCAAACACCGAGCCCAGTGCCTACAGCACATGGTAGGTGCTGAAATATGCCCCAAATTAACTAATGAGTAAATGGGAGATGAGCTTTCTAAATAGCTCACATGAGGATAACAAATGCATGCACTAGGCTGGGCTCTATAGAAAGAAAAAAAAAAGCAATTGTGGATTGCAGAAAACATTGGGAAAAACAAGTCAGTAGTATCTGCTTAGACCCGAGCGATGAAGGAGAGAACAATTCAGATGACTGTCAAGTTTCCAGTTGGGGATGTCATGGAGGTCTGGAGGAAGAGTCTGCTGGAAAATCTGGGGCTACCAAGAGGGTCATTTGATATTGAGTTTGGAATCAAGCCCGATATCTAGATGAACGTTTCCGGTGTTTCTTGGGAATTGTTTGCACGAAAGTCTCATTGTAGTCATTTCAAACACACAAATGGGGGGGGGGGCGCCTGGGTGACTCAGTGAATTAAATGTCCGACTTCAGGTCGGGTCATGATCTCACGGTTTGTGGGTTCGAGCCCCACGTCAGGCTCTGCTGACCACTGGCTCAGAGCCTGGAGCCTGTCTTTAGATCCTGTGACTCCTTCTCTCTCTGACCCTCCCCTGCTCACTTTGTCTCTCTCTCTCTCTCTCAAAAATAAATAAAACATTTAAAAAAAAACATGCAAATGGGTTCTGTGGTTGGTAGTGGCAGCCTTTGCCAAGTTAGCAAGATGCAAGTTTGATAGGAAGTCCTCAAAGACAAATGATGTTAGAGATAAGCATCATACATAAATGGTTTCTCATTCATTCTGGCAATTTCTCAGGGGAATAAAGCAAAGAATTCTCTGGGGTGACTTACAGATTTGACTATGCTTTCCTTTCGCACACCCACCTCAACTGTCATCTTGTTCCTAACATTCACTATGAAAATTTGGTACTTGACGCTGTTTGGAGGGTTCTCTTGGCAACAGAGTCATGTATGCAGCCTGCTTTCATTTGGCCTTGGCCTGGTACTGCTTGGCTAATTCCATCATGACTGGAGTTTTATCTTTTCTGGGTTCTTGCCTGAAGCTCTGGCAGCTGACAGCGTTCAGTTGAGAGAGTTCGATCCAAGTTCAACTTCCATGATGTAAGAGTTGCTCTTTAACATCACGGTGAATCGAAACCCAAAAGGAGTACAGCATTTTAGCTGTCTATTTTGTAGCCTAACTGTAGTATTGCCTAAATATTATAAATGAAACTTTTCTATAGAAGAGCAGAGTTGAGTTTGGAGATGCTCTGGGAGAACTTGAAGTACAACAGTTAA
This sequence comes from Mungos mungo, assembly GCA_004023785.1. Taxonomy (NCBI): domain Eukaryota; kingdom Metazoa; phylum Chordata; class Mammalia; order Carnivora; family Herpestidae; genus Mungos; species Mungos mungo. Next base: position 464,780 of record PISW01000739.1, on the reverse strand, counting down.
GGGAAAATCACTCACAATAGAGGCTACCTGCTAGCTTACAGCCCACTGGTTGTTGAACCATGTAGATTCAACGCATGTCCGTTCACACATGCATGTGCAGGTGAAAACACCGTGCTCCTGTTCTCGCGAGGACCTAATCCCCCCCATCCATGGTTTCACCTCCCACGGTTTCAGGTACTCGTAGTCAGTCCCGTCCAGAAGCAGACGATCTTCCTTCTGACGCTCGGTCAGAAGGTCACTAGTAGCCTCACACTGTGTCACAGCGCCTACGTCATTCACGTCTCTTCGCCTCTTCACGGAGGTATTTTATCATCTCACATCATCACAAAAAGAGCGAGGGCGAGTACAGCGCAAGAGTTATTCATATAACTTTTATTACAGTATCTTGTTATAATTGTTCTATTTTATCGTTAGTTATTGTTGTTCATCTCTTACTGTGCCTGATTTATGAATTAAACTTCATCATAGGTATGTTTGTATGGGAAAAGATACAGCGTATGTAGGGTTCAGTGCTGTTCAAGGTTCCAAGCGTCAGGGATCCACTGAGGGTCTTGGAATGAGTCTTCCGTGGATAAGGGAAGCAGGTGCATTATCTGAGAATTGGGAAGCGAGGCCCCATGAAAGAACCGAGGTCTGGAGCACAAGAAGAAGAGAGGGCTCCATGATTTTTCAGCCCAGTGACTACAAAGGGTCCTCACTTACTTCCCTGTTGTCTCTTCCTCTCCGCCTCTGGCTGGCTTCTCTCCCTTCTCTGACATGGGTGTGCCGTGGAGTTGACTTTCGGAAAGTAGAAAGAAGCAAGAAGACCTTTAGGAGGAATGAGGCTGAGGATATGGTTACTCTCACTCAATACAAAAATAAGTTCTCCAAAAATAAGTTTTTCCTTACAAAAAAGTTACTCTGTGAAGCAGTAGTCATATTTTAATGTAAAAATTGCCCCAAATCACAAAGCAATCTGTAGAAGAATTGTCTAAGTGTCCTCGTGTACGTGAATGTTCTGCCCTTCCCCCCCCCGGCCCCCCACATACCCCAGCCTGTTACTTTTTTTCTGTCGAATGGCAGAAATTTAGAACTAAATGGAGCTTATTTGGTGTCATCTCCTTGTTTTACAAGTGACCAGACTGTCAGAGACTCCAAAGGAAGTCCTTGCTGGACAAGCCAGCATCTGCTTGCCGTGGCTGGAGTCCAGTAATCATTTCAAGCTTGTTTGGGATAGAGGGGCACAGACCTAGAAATCCCTTTAACTACTTTCTGGCCTCTGTACCTCACCCCGCCCCCCGGCACTTCTCTGGTAACTTGTATCCCCTTCGCTTACCGGCCCCTGGGGACAAAGGCTTCATTTTCAGTATCTGTTTATACTGTGTTATATCATGTTGTACAGCAGCGCCTCCAACTTTAGTGTGCATTTAGAGGGTTTTGCTGAAATGCATATTCTGATTCAGTTGGTCCATAGTGAGACCTGACCTTCTGGATTTCTAAAGCCCCCATGGGTGTTCTAAGGATCCCGGTCCCCGGGCCACCTTGTGAGTAGCAGGGGACCACACAACCACCAGCCGCATCTTGTCTGAAAGAAGTAACGGTCACTTACCGAATTCTGATCTAGGCCTTCAGGATGCGATGCTTGGATTCACAATATTCTACTTTATCTGTGGTTGGTTGTCACCATTTACTTTTTGAGAAGCACTGGGTGTTACATGGAAACCAATTTGATAATAAACTATTAAAAAAAAAAAAAGAAGCAAATAGTACAATAGTACCATACGTACTATCGTATAGGAAATAGTACAGTGGCAGGAGGAATTTCTTTCCAGACTCTGGGTAACCATAAAACCCCTGTAGAAGCCTCTGGATTGAAAGAACTAAATAAAGGCAGTGTTCTATTATCAAGCCTGGATGAGTTTAGGATACAGCATCAATCAGGATCTGACTTCCAATTCTGAGTTTATGACAAGCAGCCATAATCACAGGAGAAGATGAGAAGTTCGGCTATTAGAAAGTTTTTATTTTGCAAATATGCAGTCTTATTTATGCCAAGTAATTGGGTTCCCAGAGATTATTCTCATTCTGTACAGTGACTGTAGACCATATAAGTCTGGGTAGTATGACAGTGTGAATATATATATATTCATATTCATATTCAGGAATCAGCTTCGACACTGTCGTCAATTCACGGGCTGTGGAGCTGATTTCTGGAAACTGACATTGACAGTGCAGATGTTAAAATCGTCTTTGTTTTATTTACTCCGTGTGAAGCTGCAAGGTATGATAGGCGTAATATTGCTTCTCTCTTTCTACCTCTGTTCTTATTCTATTCATACTGCCCCCATTACTGAAGTGAGGTGTCTTGGATAAGCAATCACATTTGGAATGACTCAGGAGGGATCGAGAGGGAGACAGGTAACACTGAATACTCAGAATTCAACAATGGAAAATAATCACATTAGCGGGAAGCCAGCTCTTCTTTGTTTTCTAAGAGGCACGGGATGTTGATGCAAAACAGCATTCGAGGAAAGTTTACCAAGTCAGATTGGTTTGATTCAGGGTCCTGTACTATTTTGCAGCATAGGAAATGTTATTTTGCTTTAACAAAAAGCTGAGCACTATAGCCAGTCCAAAGACCCAAATGCCAAAGGATTATCTTTAAATTGGGAAAATGGAAAATGCAAGTGCCTTCTATTTAAGGCATCGCATGATAATTCTTCCAGAGAATATGCCTGTGTTTTGTATGTCCTTCAAATTTCATTTGAATAAATACTTTATGGATTTTTGTGACACTTCAGGATATGTTAAAAATACCATCACAAACATACCAGGCAGCTTAGGTTTAGAAGATTCTCAATTTGCATTTTTTTCAAGCATTCTGCTGTTTTCCTACTTGGAAAAAAAATGGAGTTTTGCGACAGTTCGGTTACTTTTCTGTGTCTCCCCAATAACTTTGTGAGTTCAATGAGTTTCCTCCAAAGCTAATCCTGAGGCAAAGATTGGAGTCTAAGGACATGAGGGAGGGGGAGGTGATGGAGGAGGGGAGGGCAGCCCGTAAACAGGTGCTCATGAGTCTTACTTCCAGAGCAACGGGGACCCAAGCCCAGGGCACCCCTGGGGGACACTGTCCCCCTGAGCCAGGGTAAGCCAGCTGGGGTATTTTCCACAATGGCTTGTCCTTCAGTGTTCGATGGCCCCCTGGGGGCATTCATTCTTGGGTCCTTCATCTTCCCTGTGTTCAGGCCAAGCACTCCAAAGCCCAGAAAAATAGCTCTTTCACTCCCTGAAAGACAAAAAGAGGCAGGAAAATCACAGGCTTCTAGGGAAGGATCTGTAGGTGACCCTCGGGGCAAACTAAGAGCAGTAAAGCTGGCCTGGACAGCGTCTGTCTTATCAGTGTGTCACCATTCTGTTCCCAGTGCTTGTTGTAGTGCCTGGAACCTAGCAGATCCTTCTTTATCCAGTGAGTGAAGGAAGGAAGGGGAGGCGGAGAGGGAGAAAAAGACACGACTCAGGTAGAATCGGAAAAGGCAAAGCTGACTGTGTGTTAGCCAACAATGTGCATACCCCGAAGATTAGAGAGTGCTGTTTTAAATGGTACTTTGCTTCTGACTTAAGTCCCCAGGTTAGTATCTAAATTTTATGCTTGCCAGATTTATTATGCATGTGGAAACGGGCAAAGGAAAGGCAATGTAAGCATGAGAGCAAAGAGCTCTGGGTATGAACTACCTCAACTCTAAGGGACCCGCGCGAGGGGACCGCCACTTTGGACGCCCACGGTTACATTGTATCCACTTCATTTTTAATGAGGTGGTCGTCTCGCATTATTTAGTATATATGAATGTCCGACATTCCACTCAGTTTCTAGTTATTGGCGAATCATCGAAGACCAGCTGTGTGATTATCTGTGCTAAGTGCCAGATCAGAAAACAGGAAAAGACCAGCTTCTTGGTTGTGGGGAGATGGGCCAGGACGGCACATGTCCAGCATCCAGATAAAAATGAAAAGATTACATTGGTTACCGGGAAGTTTGCAGAGAGCGAGATGTTCGGTACGACACAAGTGGGGTTCTTTACATTCTGCTGACGTATTTGAATGAAGAGTCCAAGGCTCAGGAAGTCACACAGATGTTTCCATACATGGCACAAAGATAGGGAAATCTAGAATCCGTGTGTGAACCTGTGAGCTCTCACTGTGTGGGAACAGGTAGTTAGCACCCGAGAGTGTTTCTCTTTAACCACACATGGACATGAACGTGTTTACACGTGTGTATGGTGCGCAGGTGTGCGGGGGGAGGACCTGGGGAAGGGTTTCCTTCCAAAAATAAGTGTGTGGGTTTGTTTTTTTTTTTTTTGGCTTATTTGCTGATTTTGATCATGTGTAGCTTTTATATTTTAGTGTTTATGTATTTTTGAGAGAGAAACACACACACACGGAACAGTGGGGAAGGTTCAGAGAGAGAGGGAGACACAGAATCCAAAGCAGGCTCCAGGCTCTGAGCTGTCAGCACAGAGCCTTACGTGGGGCTTGAACCCACAAACTGTGAGATCATGACCTCAGCTGAAGTCGGACGCTTAACGGACTGAGCCACCCAGGCGCCCCATCATGTGTAACTTTCGAAACCCTCATGATGGTACCTTGATCCAGTGAATGTGTAGGGCCATTTCTCTCCCATCCAGCTTTCTCTCACGGTGACAGCTGAATTAACTTCATAATGAACAATCCCCGTGTGCTCTTTTGTCCCTTTTTCTGGGGTCTGAGTGGTGGTGGTGTAGACAAATCACACCACGGGGAAAAGGCACATGTTGGTAGAGCAACATCAAACGTGCAGAGTTTGACGGTACTAACAAAGGGTTAATAAGCTAGAAACATGTAGTCCTTTCCAGACACAGAAACGGGCAATGATTGCATCCCCACCACCCCCCGCCCCCGAGTAGTGGAGAAATGTGCCACAGAGACACTGGGCCCACATGGACCCAGAGTACTGACATGCTTTCATGCCCCCGGGCCTGCTGCGCGCTCGCTCGCTCGCTCTCTCTCTCTCTCTCTCTCTCTCTCTCTCTCTCCCCCTCTCCCCGGCCTCCCATGGCCCTGAAATCGGGTGATGGGCTAGTTACAGAGTGCTGTGGGAATTCAGCCCATAAACACTTGCTTTCTTCTCCAGGACTCCTAGCTCCTGACAATTTCCTCATACTGATTTATTGATTTAATTTTTGGTTGGCAACGGTGGTAGTTATAAAGTAAATTTACCCCAGAAAAAAAGGAATATTTGGGGAATTCATTAATGCTAACGCCGTACGTGGATGCTAGACTCCCTTTCCATCTGCCCCAAACAGCTACATAAAACAAGCGAGTGACACCAAGCAAGTGACAACTAATTATCTCCTCCATTTGTTCTGTGGGGATGGTGGGGATTGAATGTTATATTCTTGTTAATAGTTCACCTTGGAAATCAAAAGTCAAATGACCTTCACTAACACCACGTTTGCCATCATGTTTGAATTTCAGCAATGTCTTCCTCTATCTTCATTTTGACTTAGGATTCAGAAAACAAAATGTCTTGGATGTATTTCTTCCCTACTCTTAATCTTATTTACGTGTAACAAATGACCCCCCAAAACTTAGCAGCTTTGAGCCGCAAGCATGTGCTATCTCCGTTTCTGTGGGTCGGAATCTGGGCATGGCTTACCTGAGGGCCTGTGTCTCAAGGTCTCTCCCAGAGGCGCAGTTGAGGGGTTTGGGCCAGGACCGTGATCGCATATGGAAACTCAGCTGGGGAAAGACCCACTTTTAAGTTCATGTACATGGTTATTGGAAGGATTCAGTTCTTTGTAGGCTATTGGGATGAGGCTCCACTTCCCGGTTTTCTGATGACTGGGGCGTCCCCCACTGGCCTGCGATGCGGGCCTCTCCCTCTCCATAGTACATACCATGAGGTACGGCCCATGAGCTGGAAGACCCAGTCTTTACATAACCTAATCCCATCAGGGACACCCTATCACTGCTACTGTGTTCCCGCCATTAGAAATGAGTCACCAGATCCAACCCTACTCAAGAGAGGGATTATTCAAGGACACAAATACCAGGAGGTGAGGCTCACTGGGGACCATTATAGAAGCTGCCGACACAAATGTGATTCCAAACTGCAATCCGATGGAGAGTTATTTTTTGCTGTAGTTGAAATGTTGTGTTCTAAGACCAACCCAATTATTTGTGGTGGTGTGGATGGACACCTTGATGGTGAAGAAGAAAGAAATCAGAGGGCCAAGTAAAATGGGGTCATTATTTCTTTGGTAATTGGAAATTGTCCCACCATGGCTAAGAAGGAACGGGAGTTGAAGCCGAGAGCAGGCTCGGGGTGGGACTCTGTGCCTCCTCCAGGGTTCGATGAGACAGGTGTCACTAGGAAAGGCCTCCCTGTGTGGGGCAGAACCCCTGCACGGCCCTGAAGGAAGAGTTGGGTGGGCTCTGGGATGAGCAGGATCTAGGATCTGGGATCTAGATGGATAGCAGGGACAGAAGCCTCCGTGTGTACCTCTTACTAGAGAGCAGATTCTGACCAGGAACAATAGGGAACCTGATAGAAGACTGGATTAGTGACGATCAGGATGGTTGGCTGGAGCCCTGGGCAAAACACTGTTCCCGAAAATCTAGTTCTGTCACTTACCCAGATGGTTCCCGAGTGGGTTGACTCTGTAACTCAACCCTCCAGGGGTGGGCTAGCCACGGCCCAAAAGGGAGTGCTCTGTGTACACGGAAGTGAGAAAGCCCAGGTCGTACTCACTATGAAACGATGGCATCAGTATGTCTTGGGCACGTATGACCCTGGAATCCTGTTCTAGTATGGAGGTGCCTAGGTGTGTGACCTTGAGCCTCTTTAGCCACTTAGCCTCATTGGGTTTAGGTAGTTGATCTGCAGAATGAGGGCTTTGCCCATTCCCCCCCCCCCTCCGTCACCAACAGAACCTTGCGGAGTTCACCAGTGACTCCCGGACCGCTAAATCTGATCCCACGTAGGAACACTTCAGTGCACGTAGTGCTTAGCTTCTTGGCAGTATTTGTTACCATTGGCCATTTCCTGCTTGCAACACTTCTTCCCTCGGTGTGGATATAGATATAACTTTAGGCGTCATTAGCAAATCGATGACCTTTGAAGCTCCGGAGCATATTTGATCTGGGGAAGGAATCTTGCATGTGAAGGGCAGAGAGCGTAGACTAGCACCTCAGTAGTTACCTGTACCAGGGAACAGGGGAATAGGGGTCTCCAGCACAGATATGGACCTAAGAGGTAGGAAGGCAGCCATATTGGAGTGGGTTTAGCAGGGAGTTGGAAATGAGCAAGTCTAGAAAATTTCATTTAAGAAGCTTAGCATCAAGGGAGACAAGAGAGACGCAGCGGTCGCTGATGGGAAGCGATGGACTTTGACGTAGGATGTTTCTCAAAGACAGGAGAGATGTGCACATGCCTAAGTGCATGGAAGGAAACACAGAGGACGGGGAAACAGGGGTGCAAGAGGGCGTGGCAAGGGTTAGCCAAAGAGAAGAGAACCAACACTTCGATTTAAACAAGATTTCGAGGGGGAGGACGCCTGGGTGGCTCAGTTGGTTAAGTGTCCAACTTTGGCTCAGCTCATGATCTCATGGTTCATGAGTTCAAGCCCCACATGGGCTCCCTTTTCTCAGAGCAGAGCCCGCTTCAGATCCTGAATCCCCCTCTCTCTCTCTGCCACTCTGCCCCTCCCCCGATCACACTCTCTTCCTCTCAAAAAAAAAAAAAAAGAAGAAAGAAAGAAAAATCTAAACAGGATGGGAGAGAGAAAAGATACTTGTGGCTTCAGATCTGTCTGTGGGGCTGCTGGCATCAGGGAGTCCCCCAGACATCCCATCTGAGGGTAGACTGGAATAACAATGAGCCAGTGGCCCAGGAGCAGGGGTGCTGTTGATGCGCTGAAGCGCAGGAAGGACAAGGTCAGAGGTAGCGGGTGGAGAAACCCACTGCATTTCCCCTCCCTGCTGCCTTGGCCGCCTGCGCTTGGGCAGCGGGGCGAGGAGGTGTGTGCAGCGGTACAGATAAGAGGAGGGAGGAGAGAAGAGCCTTGCAGGCTGAGAGTCTGGGAGGGCTTCAGGGAGGAGGTGACATTCAGCCTGGGCCCGGGAGGATGGTCAAGACTTAGGTGTTCGGGGCAGGGAGGAAAGCAGGTGACAGACGCTCAGAGCCTGCTCCCTGTCAGACCCTGGCACGTGCTCCGCTGCCTCACCGTGGCCGTGGCGGGGCTCACCAGGAGGGGCTGACACGGGCCGTGTCTACACCAGCTGCTGAAACCGTGTCGGCGGGCCGGGAATGGCGCTCCGGCCCATCGGAGGTGCTGAGAGCCTGGGGGCCCCGTGCGGGTGATCGTGGCAGCCCCTGGCACCGAACCCCGTGGGGCAATCCCTGCCCCTGGCCTCCAGGAGGATGTGGCGCGGGGCCCGCAGCCAGTGTGGGCAGCTGCTCTAGGACGGAAGCCCGGGAAGGTGGCACTCAACAATGTTGACAAATTTCTGACAGGCCTATTTCAGTACGTTAATGTGCTCGCTCAAACAATGTGTCTCCATCTTCCGCGCCTCCCCGCTGCTGGTGTGACTGAGGCAGCCATGGCGACCAAAAGTACAAGATTTATACAAATAGCGTGGCGGGGGGTCGGGGTGGGAGCAGGGGGCCCCCTTGGGGAGGAATTTACCTTTTAGAACGAGAGAGGGAACAGGTGCTCCGGAAACGGCTTGTACCGGGACGAGGGTGGGGATGGCATTCCTGAAGGGAAAGGTTACTTAGATTAACGGCACTCTGCTGTAAGTGATGACATCCTGGCTGTGGCACTGAACAGGTGGCTGTCATTATGGCCGCTCCCTCCTAATGGGAAGATAATACTGGCTGGGAGAGATTTATGCAGGCCCCAGAAAGATGAAATTGCACATAAAGGAGGAAACAAGGCATAAAAAGGGCCAAATGGGGGACTCTCGCTCCCCACGGACCGCACGTGGCGCTCATTAATGCCGTGGCACGTGTCCCCGCCGCACAGGGCTACGTTACCTACCCCGCTCTCTTTATTCGGGTTGATGCAGGCATCACTGGTGGAAGATTTGTCTCCTCTTTGGATGTTTTTCTTCTGTTTAAGAGAGTGTTAAGTATAAAAATTCACCGTGGACAACGGAACTCATTCCTCTCCTTTTCTTACAAACACTGTTGGCCGTTCCGTAGACCATGGGGAACGGAGAGCTGTCTGTAAATAGTGAGGTGGTCGCGGAGGCCTTCCCACCCGTGTGGGGTTCCTGATGGGCACAGGTGCCTGCGCTTCTTTTCTTAAAATGAGGAAGTTTTTGGGGCGTCTGGGGGGCTCAGTCAGTTAAGCATCCGACTCTTGATTTCAGCTCAGGTCATGATCTCAGTTCATGAGATTGAGCCCCACGTCGGGCTCTGGGCTGACCCTGTGGAGCCTGCTTGGGATTCCGTCTCTCCCCCTCTCTCTCTGCCCCTCCTCCACCTGCTCTCTATCTCTCTCCCCCAAAAAATAAAAAATGAAGTTAAAGAAAAGATAAAGTCTTAAAAACACTGTTTTTATTTAATAACCACTGACACGGTGCTAATGATTGCCCGGTGCTGTTCGAAGCATCTTATACGTAGTTGTTAATACTCACAGTAACACTTCTAAGGATTGTGATGATCTCCATGTAGAGATGAAGCACACAGAGCTTACGTGACTCATGTCAGGTCATACAGCTGTGGAGCTGGGGTCTGGGCCCAGGCAGATTGTTCCAGAAGCTCCTAACCACTATGATACACTGACTACCCTTTACACTTTGTTCTTATTTTCGGTTCGAGGGGGCATTTAAGCTGCTCATTGGCCCCATCTCAGGAGTCTCCCATCTGACGAGAACACATTTCCTTTTTTTTAAATTGTTTTAATGTTTATTATTTTTGAGAGGCAGAGAGAGAGAAAGAGAGAGAGACAGAACCGAAGCAGGCTCCAGGCTCTGAGCTGTCAGCACAGAGCCTGATGCGGGCTTGACCTCACCAACTGTGAGATCGTGACCTGAGTGGAAGTCGGACGCTCCACCGACTGAGCCACCCAGACTCCCCGAGAACACATGTCCAAATCTCAGCCTGTGGACGTTGTGTTAAAGGTCGGTAACTATCACAATCACAGCTGAGCCTGAGCAGATAGTCGCGTTACCCGTTTCATGGGCGTCTTTAAAATGCGGGACACGTGTCCCAGTCAGACCTTCAGAGCCCTGGCCCGCCGGCTGTTTATACCGTCGGGGGAGGTACGGCAACCTTTTAAATCCCTTAGAAGCACACACGCTCTCTCTCAAACATAAAAGATCAGCACAGAGTTTGGAGACGCTTACACACCTCCTGTAGCCAGCCCCTTCCTACTGCACAAAACCCTACTTCTGGATGCACGGTGGGAAGGGTCTGTCTTTGGTGATCGGAGCATATTGCTCCTGCAGATTCAGAGCTGACTGGGCACAGATGGGAAGCAGGGCAATTTACCCTTTTCCTCTCCTCCCTGTTCACCATTTGACACAAGACATGAACAGCTCTTTTGCCTTACAAGGCCCAGACAGATTGCCAAGTAATTACCTTGATTTATGAGGGCAGGAGCAGAAGGGAGCGTGAAACATAACTGTTAACTGAGGATGGTCACATTACCAGTCCCGTAATTTGTAAATTATTTCATGTCGTGTTAAAGACCTAAGAGCATATTGAAGAGGGGATGGTATCTTACTACCTTGGTGCCCCCGATGCCTGGCTTTCAATATCTGTGGAATACAGAAGTCAATGAATAAGTGAGCACCTAGGTATCTAGGATCGATACTCCAGTATGTAGCACCTAGGTATCCGGCATCTAGAGTACTCCTTGCTAGAACTTCTGGAAGAGGCCAAGATGGCGGAGCAGAATGGAAGTTCTCGGCTTCTCTTGTCCCCGAAAAGCAGCTCGGTCAGCCCCAAACTATTTTGCGCACCTCATATGCTCCCTGCTAGATTCTCGCAGACATTTAATGATGCCTTCCACTTCCTGCTTCCAAGGTGATGAATCGTTTCACAGGACAAAAAGTCCTCATCTGTACCACAAATGCGTAAGAGAAATATGTCATTTTAAATTTTTTTAAGTTTTTTATTTATTTTTGAGAGACAGAGAGAGACAACGTGAGCAGGGGAGGGTCAGAGAGAGAGAGACACACAGAATCCAAAGACAGGCTCCAGGCTCTGAGCTGTCAGCACAGAGCCTGACGTAGGGCTTGAACCTACAAACCATGAGATCATGACCTGAGCCAAAGTCAGACGCTCAACCGACTGAGCCACCCAGGCACTCTGAGAAATATGTCATTTTAGAAGAAGGATAAAATGCTTCCAATTCAGGGACTAAGAAGGTCTTCACGAAGAGGGTGTGAGAGAAGGCTGGAAGGGGCGGTGTGGCTCTGAGGGCACGAAGCAGCGATGTGCAGGGTACCGCGGAAGACTCACAAACCACACGCCGCATGGGGTCGGTCACGCTGAGGGAATGATGAAGCTGGAGACAGGCTGGGACGTATCTGGGGGTTGCAGACTGCCACACCGGTGCACCTGTGCCTCGCACACCAGGCGGTGAAGAGCAGCCAGGGATTTTGCAGCAAGGGCCGGAGCTCGCCTTTGGCAAGGCTGAGCTCAAGAGAGTCTGTAGTGAGGGGCGGGTCTGGGAGAAGAGCAACCCCGTTGGGCAGCGACAGAAGTCGTCCAGGGGGAGGGAAGCAAGGACATTGGCGTGGCAATGGGGATGTAGAGAGAAGAAGTCTCAGAGGATAATTTATAGATATCGCCGTCATTTGGATGAGAGCAAAAAAACAAAGGTAGGTTGGGTACAACTCCAAATCTGGCCTCGCGGGCGGGTGGTCAGGAAACGGGCCTCGGGAGGCTGTGGGGCTGAGTCTGGGGATAGGAAATAGGGAACCGTAGATGCGCTCCTGGAAGTTAGGAGCGTGTGGGCTGGGGTGTGGAGTTCAGGGCTCTCCTCCGCAGAAGCCACAGTTGAAGACAGGAGAAGGAGTCAGAGCCCTGAGGGGAAAGTGAGGTGAGCAGAATAGCTTGTCCACAAGGTGGTAAGCATGTCAGTCGGTGACACCTGGTGAGCGCAAGGCAGCCAAGAGCGGAAGCTCGTGTTTCCTCTGGTGGCCAGAGTCTCCCAACCTGGCCCTGCGGGTTGGTGGGTCTGTGTGGACAGCGCCGCCGCTGGGCCGGGGGACGTCCACGCAGACTTCAGAGTGAGCCTGACGGGGCGCTCAGATCCGCTGGCCCCTTCTGCTTCTTGACCCCCCAGCAGTGTTGGGTCCCTGGAGGTCAGCAGTCCTCCGGCTGGTTCCCAGCTTCTACCCCGGAGATCTTAGTGGATTCCAGCCCAGCGGTGGGAACTTTAGTAGGGAGGCCAGGCCGAGCCACATCTCCCCTCAGACTCTGCACGCTGAGGGCCGCAGGCTCGTCCGCATTTCTGAGCCGCCCTCTGCGGCCTGGCCAGGAAGCTCAGCCTCGTGGCTGCGGGTCCCCGCCTTGGCCACGCTGCTCCTGCTCGGCCAGCCCCCTGTCCCCTCTCCCTCCGGCCCTGAGGGCTTTCTGAGTGAATGATCTTTCCTTAGACGCTTTGCTCAGTTTTCACTTTCCTTTTGCTCACTCTCTTTCCCATGAGGCTTTCCATGATGTCCCTATTGAAAATCACTACTCCTACCCGCACCTGCCCCAGCTCCCTCCCCCTGAACCCCCCCCGCTGCCCCCGGCAGTACAGAAATGACTGAGAGCCTGGACTGTGGGGCCTCACTGTCCCCCCATCCCCGGTGAGAGGCTTCTTGGCTCTTTGGTTTCCCAGATGCAGGACCTTGGGTGGTTGCGTCAACCTCTGGAGGCCTCACTTTTCTCATCCGTAAAACGGAGATACAACGATTGAGTTGTAGGGAAGACAGAACGGGTTCACATTGTAAAGTGCTTAGAACACCACCTTGACGAGTGGAAGTGCTTTGTAACTGAGCCTGGGGGCTCCGTTGGTTAAGCATTCAGCTCAGGTCATGATCTCACGGTTCGGTTCGTGAGTCCGAGCCCCGCCTCGGGCTCTGTGCTGACAGGGCGGAGCCTGCTTCGGATTCTCTCTCTGCCCTTCCCCCACTTATTCTCTGCCCTCCCCCCCAATAAATAAAGAAACTTAAAAAAATAGTTGCTAACTATTATTCCACAGCATTGACCTCCACTGCACATAACATCTATTTACTAGTCTATTTGTCCCTTTGTCTAGCTCTTCCCACTAGTATGCTAGCTCCTCTAAGGCAGGGGTTTATTTTTATTTTTATTTCGTAATTTTTAAGTATGCTCCATGCCCCGCATGGAACCCCTTGCAGGGCTTGAACACGTGACCCCGAGATCCAGGCCTAAGCTGAGATGGAGTGGGACGCCTGCCCAGCCGAGCCCCCCAGGTGCCCCACGGCAGGGGTTTTTGTCTCCTGTCCACTGCCATCCCCCCAGGGCCCAGAATGGGACCTGACCTAGACTAGGTGCCCCGTAAGTACTTGTAATAACCAAACGTTGTTATTGTTCCCTGTTCTTCTCACTTCTGTGTGTCTGGTCTGCATTAAGAAGAACCGAATTCAGGGGCACCTGGGTGGCTCAGTGGGTTAGGAATCCACTCTGGATATACCCTCAGGTCATGATCTCACGGTTCCTGAGGTGGAGCCCCGAGTCGGGCTCTGTGCTGACAGTGTGGAGCCTGCTTGGGATTCTCTCTCTCCTCCTCTCTCTCTGCTCCTTCCCTGCTCATGCTTGCTCATTCTCTCTCTCTCTCTCTCAAAATACATAAACATTAAAAAAAAAAAAAGGAGGCTCCAAAGAGACTCCCCAGTACTGTGACAAGTTACCAGCTATGAGCCAATAAGAAGGCCTTTACGAGAACATGACCTTGCCATGCCTTGATCTTGGACTTCCAGTGTCCAGAGCTAAGGTCCTTTTGTTTAAATGCCACCGAGTCTGAGGTGCTGTGTTATGGTCCCCGGAACAGAGTAGCACAGCACGTGGAGTCTCCCCTCCTAGAACTTGAGGGGCCCACATGGATGTTCCCTCCTTCTCCCCTCCAGCCCCTCCTACTCCTTACCTTGCCATAGGCTTTCTCTCTCCATTAATCTCTGTCCACTCCCAAAGCCCCTGCATTTTCTGGAATATTCCATTCAGTCCCACAAACCTTGTGTGATGATGTCTGATTCGCAAGTGGGCTCTGTCTCTGAGTGGCCTCTCCCAAGCCTCATTTCACCGCCGCAGACAAGAGAGAGGGGCTGCGAAGCGCAGAGTGGAAGACAGGACGGCCTGGATGGGGGTGCAGGGGGCTCTTAGGGCTGCAGATGGTTGCTTTCTAAATTCCACCTAGAAATCCAGACTCACACCATAAAGATCTGCTTTTGGGTCAAAACCCTTTCTTTGTCTACAGGTGAGATTCACATTCTTCAAGTTGACCTAACTTTGACGTTTTTTATGCTCAAAGAGTATCTGTCCCCTTTCCGATCCTGGATTGCTTGAGGGGCGTCCTCCTCCATTCTGAGTTTATTCCCGAGGGAGGGCCGGCCACACTTGTGCGTCTTAATCGGGGTTCCTGTCTTTACTGCGCGCTCTCCAAAGCAGCAGGAAGCTTGTGTGGGAAGGACTGTGATAGAAGGGTGTTTCTGAGAGGGCTCTGTAGCCTCGGGGTGCTGGGGACCCAGGGAAGATCACCGAGGGAACGCAGAGCAAAGACGCCCCACTGAGCACATGGCCCACAGTCCTTTAGGATGGTCAGTTTCTTTGTTTTTTTAAGTTTTTTAATGTTTTATTTATTTTTTGAGAGAGAGAGAGAGAGCAAGGGATGGTCAGAGAGAGAGGGAGACACAGAATCTGAAGACAGGCTCCAGGCTCTGAGCTGTCAGCACAGAGCCTGATGCAGGGCTCGAACCCACAAACTGCGAGATCATGACCTGAGCTGAAGCCGGACACTCAACCGACTGAGCCGCCCAGGCGCCCCGGGATGGTCAGTTTCTGTCTGTGGCCCCAGCAAACACTGGGTCTGATCCAGGGGGGCAAGACGCTCGAAGCAGTCTGGATTTCAGGTGGGGGGTCCAGACAAAGGGCAAAGGAAAACTGCACAATGTTCTTATAAAATGGTGGCAAACACGGGGAGATGGATATGGTCCTTAGTATCCTGTTGATTTTATTCTGGGGGTGGGGCACGGGGGCATGCTTGAATCACAGCATGCTGCCCAGGGACCGAGCGCCCTTTGCAGGGAAGCATGGAGGAACTGCAAGGATTTCACCAGGCACATGGGAACAGTGACTATTTCTAGGATTTCCCACTGCTGCCACCTTCTTTTGGAAACTGAATACCATTTACTTATTTATCATTTTTTTGCATATAAAATTGCAATTTTTGTGATTAGGTTGCCTCAGGCCACAAGTATGAAACGTACAAGTTCAGTTAAAGTATATGGGACACAACAGGAGTGACCATCAGCAGGTATTTTTTACAAATGTTTATTTATTATTGACTTGGAGAGAAACAGAGCATGAATGGGGGAGGCACAGAGAGAGAGGGAGACACAGAATCCAAAGCAGGCTCCAAGCTCTGAGCTGTCAGCACAGAGCCGGATGCGGGGCTTGAACCCACAAACCGTGAGATCATGACTTGAGCCGAAGCCGGATGCTTAACGGATGGAGCCACCCAGGTGCCCCAATCGGCATGTATTAAGATATTGCCTGTTAAGTGCCCATTACAAAGGTAGGTCAGGCATGGCATCCGACAAGCTAAGGCTGCAGCAAACACAAGTGGAATATCCATAAAAAACACCTTGTCCGTCAAGTTTCAGAACAGTCAGACTTGAACTTTGTGGGATGGTACACAGCAGCAGTAATTTTCTTGAGAGAGCATTGTGGTGACTCATGAAAATGGGAAAACAGCTCATGTCCGGTTGGTGACCCTCTCCGCTCTCTATTTTGTGATCTACTCTTTAGCTCGGCACGGAGTGTCTATAAGAGCCAGTTCCCAAAGCCATCAGGGCACAGTCTCCAAGCCGACCAGGAACTCCTCTTCAGCACCTCCTTGTTTAGGCTCCGCATAGTCAAGCCCTGAGTTTGGTAAGTGTCTGCTGAGTGACCAGGCACGAGCCAGGAGAAGGTTCCTGGGCAGGAGGGCACAGCTCCCTGCCCTTAGACTTCTCCGAGGACGCTAGTTTTTGAAGCTGAAAACTGGAGCATTCCTCAATTCCATGCCTTCTTTCCCGTCAACCAGTGTCTCTCCCGCAAAGGCAGCCCCTTTACCACTGGGCAAAGAGGAAAGAAGGCAGGTCACATTTTCCCATTTAAGTCATGGGACTTTGGTCCTCCATGCAGCACTGCGTCTTGGCTTTTTGGCCCAGCAGCCTGGATATAAAGCAGTCATGGCCAAGCAGCAGGCTGACACGGGAGAGGAGAGGCCCTCCACGTGAAGAGATGTCCAAGTCTCTTCTCCAAATAGCCACACGCTTCTTCCGGTGACAGGGTCCCTCTCATTCTTCCACACTTTGAGCTTCTGGAGCTGCCCCACCGTCCACGGTGAGGAGGAGAGTGGAGGGCAAATAGGGACAGGACGGCATCGAGCCTGGGCGACGCTCAGGGTCCGGTGGGGAGCGGGGCTGCCCTGCATCACGGGTGTGAAGGCCCCAGAGCATCTCTACAGGCATCCGAGGAGAGTATCTTTGGACATTTTCAAATGTCAGGAAATAGCAACGGGGAATTACTAAGCCAGAATCACTGTCTTGGCTGCACGTTCTGAGGGAAGATCCATGTCATAACAAACTCTTAATCCTTACCCGTTGAAATCCAACATCTATCATGTCCTTTCCCCACCACGGCTGTGCGATCCGCACCAACTTAGAAAAGAGCCAAACTCCCATCTCCTTGAAAAACTGGCTCCCGAACCAAACCCCAAAGAAAGCAGCTACAGAAGCACATAGCTTTGCAGTTGGAAACTCTTGAAATGGAGAAGGAAACCCTTCACAGAGAAGGAAGACAGAGAGAGAAGGAGGACAGAAATTGGACTCGGGATGAACCTGGGCAGGACACAAGCCCAGGGAAAGAGAATTTGCGGGGGTGTCCCAGAGTCTCTGTGTGATGTTCCTTTCTCCACATAAATATTCTTCCATTTACCTGTATCTGTGTCTAGCTACATCTATTCAGCGATTGTGAGGTGGTCCAGAAAAAAAGATTACAGTTATTTAAGTGGCTACTTCAAAGTGGTTTTTAGTCCGGTGCATGTATGACATAATTATGGCCTATGGGTTTCTGGGAAGAAGTATAGTTGGAAAAACTCAAGTCAAGATGCAGTGGAGAGGTAATGTCCTGACCGTTGCTCACCATTCAGTTCATGTGTCATTAATTCTCCTCGTTCTTCCTGAAGTCAGGCATCTCTGCACCTTTAAAGGGCTCAGCTTTGGTGGTAGGAAAAGGTAATTCCACAGAAGAGCAGACTGGCGAGTTGGTTCAGATGTCTCCATAATAGAAAAGCAGTAATAAAAACGCCACCACCTACATATTGTGGGAAGATACAGTGCAGTGCTCCTCACAGATGAATGGTTAGTCTCATTCTGTCCTCAAGCCATAATCAATTGTGCGTCATTAACAAGACACAAAGTCTTTACTAATTAGCTTTTATGATTATATTGTTATTGCACTGAGGCATTTAAAGCATTGCAGATAAAGGAGATAGAATTGCCCACACACCAAAAAGAATCATTCGAGAAAGGGGGACAAATAATGCCATCTTCAGAAATTTTCACTTACTGTTCCCATCTGTAATTTTTAATTCAGTTCACTGTGAAGATTAATATTTTTAGTAAATGAGTGACAACTGTTGAAAAGGAGAAGAATATCAAATCTGTTTTCACACCAGGAAAATGGAAAGAAAGTCAGCTGTTGAAGTTTTCTAACAAGATTAACTGTTCATTTTCTCTTTGCTTGAATTTTTCAAGGTTTTTTTTTTTTGACCATACAGATAATCTCTAATATAAATTGTTCTCTAAATCTAAGAACTAGAATTCCATCAATTAAAAAACAGTTAGATACATACCTTACACTAGCATACATTTCAAATGGATCAAAGATTTCAATGCGGAATGTAAAACAATAATCAGAGGAAACCAGCAGAGAATTCTCTGGGAACATCAGTGCCGGGAAGCCTTTTAAAATCATGATACAAAACCCAAAAGCCATAAGAGAAATAGTTGATAAATTTAACTCCATACAAAACTTCCACATGGGCAAACGAACAAATACAGGAGGGAGAATTAGCAATAAGTAAAGTCAAAAAATAAATGACAGGCTGCAAAAAAATATTTGCAATTCATATCACAGACCAAGGCCTGCCAAGTCAAATATGTAAAGAGCTGCTATAAATCAAAATGACAAAGTCCAACAAACCAATGGAGAAGCAGGCAAAGGATAGGAGGAATCATTGCCCAGGAAAGAGTTTTCAGAATGTCCTAAAATATTCGAAAATAGGCACAACTGTACTTGGAAGGCAAATTAAGCGATGAGATACCACTTCCTGACCATCGGCTTGGCAAAGACCAGAGAGTTTGACAAGAGAGTGTGTTGATGGGGAGTGTGAGAAACAGGCTCCCTCTCATTGCTGATGGGAGTTAAAAATCGGTGCAGGATCTACGGAGGGTGAGTCAGCGATTTTGTAACAAAATAGCAAATGCACAAACCTTCCGACCCAGCAATTTCACTTGTAGGAATTTATCCTACAGATACATTTGTGTGAAAAGATGTATTTAAAAGTTAGTCATTGCTGCATTGTTTGTACAAGAAAACGCTAGAAAACCACCAATATGCCCCTCAATGGGGGACTGGTTAAACTATGAGACATCACTTCAGCAGAATACTATGTTTTGATAGAATAAAAATGAGGATCTACCATATGTACTGATTTGGAAAAAATCCCCAAGATATATCGTTAAGTAAAAAGAAAAGGAAAAAAAAAAAAAAGCAATGTGTAGCAAAGAGTACATGAATTTGTTTTGTTCAAAAGGGAAAACATGTAGCGTACAGATATATTTGTTATCTTTAAAAAAACAAATTATAATTTGTAGTTCTTAGAAGAGTTCCAAAGGCCCCGAGACAGCCAGCCCTTCTAGTTCTCTAGTCTTTCCTTCTGGTCTGAGCGATCTACGTGAGGATCAGTGTACATTTTTTATAGCATCGTGTATTGATTGTCTGCTGGAGCTTCCATGGACCTCTCTAAGCCTCACAGCAGCACTCGCTGAAAGATAGTGCTGCCTCCACGTACAGATGAGAAAACGGAGACTCACAGGAGGCACGGGATCAGCTCCAGGCCACGTGGCTGAAAAATTGCAACGCGAGTGTCTGAGCCCAAGCCAGCCTGGGTCTAAAGCGCGTGCTTCTCACTGCACCGTACTGAGCAAGTTGGCTTCCCTGCCCCTGGGGGCCTCCTGTGAGCGGGTGCTGTGGGCATGCTTTGCCTCCGGACTTGCATCAGGGTCCTCCCCGACCGTGGACTTGGCCCCCTCCCACGTCTACAGATCCGACCCTCTGGAATAGAGCCTTTACACCAAAGCCCCCTGGTGACCCTGATACTCAGAGGATACACTGTCACCCCATAATAGTAATGACGGCACACACTCATTCCCTCGTTTAGTGGTTGGACAACCACGTGACACAGGTCCAGTCCAAAGCCCCATTTCATGGATGCGGAAACTCGGGCTCAGAGACAGAGGGAGGGTAAGTGCTTTGCCAGGTCTCACAGCTGGTCCTGGGGTGGGGGCTGAGATTTAAGACCCAGTGGTCTGGCTCCTGGGCTGTCTTCCATTATGCTGTCGTCTTAGCCACAAACGGTACTTACACACAGTAATTTCAGTCACAAGACAGGGATGCTGTCGTCAGGATGTGCTGGTGTTCGGGGAGGCGGACGTGAAGACCACCAGGGTCCCCTCATGCTACTCACAAGGGGCAGGGCGCTCAGAGAGGCAAGGAGGGCGACCCTTCAGATGCTCTCTGGAGCTCCGGCTCCCTGATCGGCCCGTCACTGCAAATCAAGTCGTTTGGAATTATTCAGACGGATGTGAGGAAAGATTGAACTTGTTAGACAGAAATGGGAAAAGAAAGGGCAACGGAGAATCCATCTGCCCTGGCTTTTCAAGGGGTCTTATGGGGATGGATCAGTTTACAGATATTTTTATAGCAACATCCTTCTTCCGTTTTTCCTCTGTATTTGATGGGGAGCTTACTGAACATCGATACTGAGTTATTTTACTTTATTGCTGGCACAAAACTGCCCTTAATAAGGAGTGAGGGAAAGACAAACGTAAGCTCATGGTCTCTCCACTCTATTTCTTCAAGAGAAGCCCGTAGTCAGAGGTTTAGGTTTTTAGACTCTTTTAGAGAAACGGCTTTCCTGTCACGAATGGAAACTACTCCAGGTGCCATATTTGCTTGCATATTTCTGTTCCCGTTTTAGCAGCTCTTTGCCCATCGGTGCCAACTGCCAAATGGGCACAGTCTTGGGAGTTGGCCAGAGTTGGCGCGAATCCTGTTTCTGCCTCTTAGAAGCCCTGTGACCTGAAGCAAGTGTCTCAACTTTCTCTGAACCTCCGTTATTAACTCCTTCCCTTCCATGGTGTTAACTCATAGCTACCGTGCAAGGTAGGGGCTCAGTGAACCGCCATTTGTAAAAGCACCCTCCAAAGTGGCACACGCATCATAGGTGCCCCTTAAATCTTAGGTCCTTTTGGGGCGTCTGGGGGGCTCAGTCAGTTGAGCATCCGACTTCAGCCCAGGTCATGATCTCGCGGTTTGTGGGTTCGAGCCCCACATCGGGCTCTGCGATGACAGCTCAGGACCTGGAGCCTGTGTCGGATTCTGTGTCTCCCCCTCTCTCCGAGCCTCCCCTGCTCACGCCGGCTCGCTCGCTCTCTCTCTCTCTCTCTCTCTCTCTCTCTCTCAAAAAAAAAAAATAAAACATTAGAAAAAAAAATCTTAGATCCTTTTATCATATAACAAACTGTACCTCCCCATGTCATCAGTAGCCCATCCAAGGCCTTTTTTCTGGGCACTCTGGAACAGGTGTAGAATCTTCCACAGGACAACCCTCAGACTACGTAAAAGCAGCCACCTCCTCTCCCGAACCCTCTCTTTGCTTCAGCACTCTGGAGTTCCTGACTTTTCCACAAATGATAATTCATACTCTCTTTATCATTTAACCAGTGTTCCCGCTAATTCACTCAAACTGGTTTATGTATTTAGCTATGACCTAAGGTACTGGTTAATTTATTGGAAGAAGTATATTAGTAGGAATGGTCCATTAGCGCTGGGATCAAGTTAGCGATCTTTTTGTGTGTATGTATCCTAGGGGAGTCATTCCCTCTCTGAAAGATTATCCCAGAATGCCTTTGGTTTGAATGTAAAAGGATGAATTGATTCACCTGTGAGGCAATGTGAGCTAAGGCTGTAAAGAAACCACTGGAATCAACCCGATTCTGCTTTAAACAACCGTGCAGGTGTTCGCCTGTGGATTGTTGAATAGTCCCTCCTCCTTCCTTACCTCTCTGTCTCTGTCTGTCTGTCTCTCTCTCTCTCTCTGTCTCACAAAGGAAGCAGACAGGTCAAGGTCAGTGGGAAGATGTTACATGACAACGTCCTCCCTCCCTGCCCCACAGTCAGACAGAGCTCGTCAGCTTTCACTGGTCTCAACATTCTGACTCTTTAAAGGACAGGAACTGGCTGGGAGACCAGCACAGAACCACATTCCTTTACTCACAGACTGACTAAGGTTTCTTTCATGTCCTCATCTTCCTAATTGTGATCCTATCGTCTTTTGTATCTTCACACCAGGACACAGCAATGTTCTTTGAGACATTGGAACTGCTTCCGTTTCAGAGAAAACCATTCTGTGAGGTCCTGTTAGTGTGGCTGTTTTCGTTACCAGTTTCTGAGGAGCGTTGGGACTTGGGAATGTGTGTGAAGTGTTCCCCGGCTGGTGGGGTGAAGGAGACAGATTGAAAGTGAATGATTCCTTAGCAGCACGTAACTGAGCCTGGTGGAAAGCTATACTTCGTCAAAGAAGTGTTTAGACCAAAATAAGCATGTATCCGTCTCCTTGTCTGTCCATCTGTCTGGAGAGTAGGGTGTATGGAGGGAATTGAACAGGTTTCAACAGGAGAGAAAAACTTGTTCAAGCACAAGGGAGATGTTCCACGGAAATCTGTGCTTGGCTTCTTCCCAGAGATTGCGCTTCTCCTGGGCGTTGCGGCCGACTTCGCGTGGATCTATCCTCAGAAGTACTATGTGTACCAAGTCATCTGTTTCTAGAATGAACTGCATTTCAAAAGGGAAAGATAGAACAAACCGTGGAGCCAGGGAAATGGAAGTGAGAAACCCAGCCATCTGCCCAAGATTCTGCAGGGCACGTGCCTGGAACGCAGAGCATCCTGGGAAAGCTGTGACTGAGGGCCTCTGCTTGGGAACGCCCACTGCCCCGCCCTCCATTGGGAGGTGTGTTCTCATTGCTCTGCCTTTCAGATATGTTAGAAGACACACAAAGACGAGGGCCACATCATCGCCACCGTGTGTATTACCACGCTTTGTTGGCGTGTCACAAACCAGGCCAACATATTTTTGAAGTCCCAAGAAGTTCCAGATCCTGCCACGGACTGCATGTCTGTGTCCCCCGCAAATCCATATGTTGAAGGCCTAACCCCCAGTGTGATGGTATTAGGAGTTGGGGCCCTTGGGGTGCCTGGGGGGCTCAGTCAGTTAAGCATCCGACTTCAGCTCAGGTCAGATTTCACAGTTCATGGGTTCAAGCCCCGCACTGGGCTCTGTGTTGACAGCTCAGAACCTGGAGCCTGTTTCAAGAGTCTGTGCCTCCCTCCCTCTGTGCCCCTACTCCACTCATGATCTGTCTTTCTCTCAAAAAAATGAGTAAACATTAACTTTTTTTTTAAAGGAGTTGGGGCCTTTTAGACATGATTAGATCATGTGAGTAAAGCCCCCAAGAATAGGATTTGTGTCCTTATATGAGGAGATATGAGAGAGCTAATCTCTCAGCCATGTGAGGACGGAGCAAGAAGGCGGACATCTGCAAACCGGGAAGAGGGCCCTCAGCAAGAACCCAAACCTCCTGGCACCTTCATCTCAGACTTTCACCCTCCAGGACCTTGCAAAATAAACATTTGTTGTGTGAGCCTTCCAGTCTACGGTAGTTCGTTATATATAGCAGTTCAGCCAGACTAAGACAGATAGGGTCTTGTGGATATCAGTCATGAACGTAGGTGCGCTTTCATTAGGGCCCACCCTAGTGTCTATGTGTCATTTTACTTCTAAGGGAGATGGCAGACTGAGATTATCGTCCATAAATAATTCGCCGAGCATTTAAGATGCTTGAAGTTCGGCTCAGAAAAAACAAATGTTTAAAAAGAAAACGGTTACATACATTTTATAAGGGAGACCGATAAGACTCCAACCCGATGATTTGACAGAAAATGGGATTGCAGGAATGTTCTTGAATGTCTGCCCTGTGTTATTCAGTGAAGTTCTGAGGCTGAATATTACATTTTTCCACCTCGGGTCTTTCTGGCCCATCTGCAGGAGGCGCTGTCATCACGTAGGTATGGCCTGGCCTTTTCAAAGACAGAATGACCCAGACCCCAGGTACCTTATTTCCCTTTGTAAGAACGGTGTTTTTTAAGTCTTCTGGATGAAAAAGCATGAGGTAGGTGAAAAGTGTTGTAGCATTGAATTATCGTTTTCCTTTTCAATTAGCACCAGTAGCTGTCACCTTGTGTGACCCAAACTGAAAAAAGATTAGCACCAACACACTTGTATTCCAACACAGCGGCTATCAGCGTCCCCAGGAAGCTGTCAGGATTCCTGCTTCAGGCTCCAAAACTCTCCAGCCACTCAGGAAGGCTTTAAACAGCAGTTTGGATTTTATAGCCAGATAGTCAACTTCCGGGCAAATGTTCCAGCTGTGGCACATTCCTCCTTGAGGAGACAGAGCTCTAGAAGCCTGCGATTTCGCAACTGGAAAGCTTTCTGTTGCATAGTTAAGCAAGAATACTGGTGGAGAAATCGAAGGAACTTGTCCTTCTCTCTTCATTCCTACCTGTGGCAGAGAATCTTCTTGACCCCAAATCTTTGCCATCCAAACCACAGGAGGCCAGTACTCTGAGGCACTGACCCAAAGGACTGCCTTCCTATGCCAAAAATCCAACCGATTGGTATTCATGTTGAGCCTAGTACCCACCCAGTAGAAAGAATATACTGTTAAAGCTAGTTGTTAGAACATTCTGTCAAATGGAAACCTCTATTAATTGATATAACTGTGCTTCACTGAGCATAGTGAAAATTGAAGTTGGTAATGGTGACCTAGAGGCGGTAAAATATTCTGAAATGTCTTGAGTCATCAGAGAAAGGCGAAAATACGCTCTGTGTTTTTTAGTGTTAAGTATTTTATTGTACTCCACATCTTGCAAATTGGTAATGCATACCTAGTATTTTTTGATAGTAGTTGATTAAATAGTGTTTGATTGGACACAATATCCCATTTCCTTCCAGAGCAGGGTAGCATACCAGGCTGGGTGTTCTGCTAAAGGCAGAGTTAGGTCATTCTTATTTTTTATAGGAAACCTAATAGGTATGAGAATCTGCCTCCTTTTTCTTCTTAATTGGGTATTAGCTTTATAGGTTGATACACGCCAGGCGCATTTTAGAGGAAGGTTTTGTAACTGGTTGTGCCCCCAGCCAGACAACTCTCTGCTCCTAAATTTCTCAAAGTACAGCATTCTCTTTGGCTAATGGGATTAAAGAGAACATAACAATGATGGGAATCTCTTTCATTGCTCTGATCTCTCTACCTGAGTCTTTAGCACAGCCCCCAGCTGCTCAGTGGACTTTGAATTCCAATATAATCCTTTTACAAGCCCTCCTTTTTACTGCTTTCTTTTTCTTTCTTTTTCTTTCCTTCCTCCCTCCCTCCCTCCCTCCCTCTTTTCTTTCTTTTCTTTTCTTTTCTTTTCTTTTCTTTTCTTTTCTTTCTTTCTTTCTTTCTTTTTTGTGGCCTGAGGAAAGCCAAAGAGTCAATTTGGAATTAAAAGGCTTCTGTTCTTTTTCCTAAAAATAAAAGGAGAGAGAGGAGGTAAATTCTTTGAGTAGGTGAGTCGGTTAAGCGACTTGGAGTAAGGGATCTCCAGTATTAAAGGAGATTCAAAGGAAAGCTGACCTCATTTTACTGGCAGAAGATTACACTGTGTATTTACGGTGTGGGATATTCACTTCCTGAAGAGGAAAACCAAAAATATATGGCAAAATATTACTGTGTTAAAGAAGGAGTGTAAATTTCATGCAGGTGGATTTCTTCATTTGACGGACTAACCCATGAATGGTGTCAGTGACACTGAAGATTTCATTTTTAAAAAGTTGGAAATTTTTTCCACATTGTTTAATTTGGGCTTTTGACATTAATCTTTCATTGTCTTCCTGAGTATACTTTTCCCTCTTTTTGTTTTTCTTCCTCAGATTTGTTTTTTCCAATCCAAGTACAGAGGAGAAACAAAAATTGAATCACAAATTAGGAAAGGCTGTTTCTTCCCTCCCGCGTTGAACCCACAAGCCCCATGGGCACACGTGGCGGGGGGGGGGGGGCTTCAGAAGGAACAGAAGGGGGGCCGTGGCTTCCAGTTCTTCAGCCCTGTCCCATCTCCTTCTGCTTCTCTACAGCGATACACAGACTTTGAAGAGCCCACTTGTCCCAGGATAAGACCATAATTCTGCCGTAAGAGGGTTCTGTGCTTGAAGTAACAGAAAAAAGAGTCTAACAAGGAGTCTCTTGTAACAACTGTAGTGAGCAAATGGAGGAGGGGAGACAATAGGAGGAAAGTAGGAGAAAAATGTAATATTTCTTCAAAGACCTCCAAAGGTCATCCCAAGCCTTGGCGAATGCTGAGGTGGGTTCTACTCTGCGGCATGGCCTTGTGATCCCCGCGTTCCAAGGGTCATGTTTGAATCCAGTGTGCAATGCCATCTTGGTAAGTCAAATGGATTAACCTCCTCTCTAAGTAAATTCTATTTTAGTCAACACTGAAAAAATACTTCCCTTCTCTTCTATACTTAAGGTTGTCGTCTTTCACCTTGGCCACCTCGTGGGTCCTTACCATTCCTCCACATCGAGGATTAGAGTTTTCCCTTGGAATGACTCAGGAGTGCGTCTACAGGCAACCTTTGAAGCTAAAACCTGGAGAGACTTAAGTGAGGAATGAGACAAGAACACACACTGGCCACCTTTTTTTTTTTTAAGAAGAGAATTTTATTTTAATTTTTTTTACATTTATTTATTTTTGAGAGGTAGCATGAGACAGAGCATGAGTGGGGGAGGGGCAGAGAGAGAAGAAGCCACAGCATGTGAAGCAGGCTCCAGGCTATGAGCAAGCAGTCAGCACAGAGCCTGATGCGGGGCTCGAACCCACGAACTGTGAGATCATGACCTGAGCCGAAGCTGGATGCTTAACCAACTGAACCACCCAGGTGCCCCTACCTTTTTTATTTTTAAGTTTATTTATTTTGAAAGAAAAAGCATGAGCCGGGGATAAGCCAAGAGAGAGGAAGAGAAAACCCCCAAGCACACTCTGTGCTGCTAGCACCTAGCCTGATGCAGGGCTCGACCTCCCACACCTATGGGATTGTGACTGAGCCAAAAGCAAGAGTCAGACGCTCAACCCATGGAGCCACCCAGGCACCCACAGTGACTACCTTTTGCTTGTTGGAGTGAAATCTCTCCAGCGCTTCTCGGCCTTTTGGCTAAGATCAAGCGTGGAGTGAAATCTCTCCGTAGTTCCTCCGTGTACTTACATGCAGTCATAGTCCACTGTATCCCACAGGCATCTGTAATGACAACTTTTCCCTTCAGAGGAAGCCTTCAGTCATTTGGTTTGTTGGAAAATGATAAGGTAGCTCGTGAACTGGACTTAATTCATGACTTTGGGGAAGGGCACCCAACTGAAGTCAGGGTGAAAGCCACATGAACAGGTAAAGATGCCCACCTCAGTGAGAAAGGGGCTCATCCTCCTGAGTTTGTCACCCCCATCTGAGCGCAGCCGGGAAGGCGTACCCGTTCCCATACCAGCCTGGAGATGCCTACTTGCCCCGGGAGATGCCTTGTGAACAAGGCTGCCGAGTGCCCACCACATTCACAAGTGTCCAAAAAATTTTGGAAAGATTTTCTCCTAGGCCAAAATCTAAACTCTAATACCGTATGCTTCCATTCAGCCTGAAAGCATAAATGGGAATCAAGAAGATATTAGACTAGATGTCTTCGTCAGGGTAAGGAAGGCATAAAGCATGACCAATAAAAGAAGGAAGCATGACATTTGGATATTATTT
The DNA here is from genome assembly GCA_004023785.1 of Mungos mungo. NCBI lineage: Eukaryota > Metazoa > Chordata > Mammalia > Carnivora > Herpestidae > Mungos > Mungos mungo. The sequence goes on along the minus strand of PISW01000739.1, from coordinate 437,356 downwards.
TACAACTATTGGAAAAATTTATGATTTAAATCTTTGAAGTCCATGGTATATTCCTTTGCCAGGGAAATTCTGAAAGCATCTTGGGGGGCTCCCCTACCCCCACCCTAGTGTTGGTGTTAAGGATGAATTTGGCAATGTCTATAAAAGTACTTCATGTTTATCAGAATCTAGCACTAAAAACATTGAAGCTACCTGGATGGATGTTATTACAGATTATCAGTTATTGGTAGACTGACCACTTGTTTTTAAATTTTTTTTAATGTTTTTTATTTATTTTTGAGAGAGAGAAAGAGTATGAACAGGGGAGGGGCAGAGAGAGAAGGAGACACAGAATCGGAAGCAGGCTCCAGGCTCTGAGCTATCAGCACAGAACTCAATGCTGGGCTCGAACTTGCAAACCGCAAGATCATGGCCTGAGCATAAGTCGGTTGCTTAACCGACTGAGCCACCCAGGCACCCCTAGACTGACCACTTTGAAGGTGATTCAACACTTTCAGACCTTCAAGATTTCCTTTAGTGCGTTAGAAAAGGTAATTTACTAAATGGCACTTTTGTAACTTATAAGAATTAATGACCACCAAAAGTGAGGAAATTATTCCGTGTTTTTTTTTTTAAGTTTAGGATCAAATCTATAGAATTAGATGTGAGGCCATCCACCATTCAAAGGGATTTGATTTTGTGTCATTTCAGCGACTTAAAACGAATATCTTGAGAGCAACAGAAAGCCTGGGGCTTTTGATTTGTCTGTTGTACATTTTCAGACACATCTACAGAAAGAATAAGGAAATAGATTCTTTTAAAAATTTTAAACTAAATGTGAACCTTCCCTTCATGTGTTGTCATTTTAGAATCAACAAAATCATTAAGCTCTCTCACGCAGAAGCGGTACAACTGTTTAAATCAAACAGGAGTAATAACAATAGCGAATATCTAACTTCTGCATAACTTTTTAAACTTTGCAGAATGCTTTCACATCCCACTGGGTCACAGTGGCAATTATGAATTAGCTCTGAAGAGCTTTTCTTCAGGTCAATAAGAAAAGCTTTCAGCTGGGCATGAAAATGTCTCTAGCTCTCACGGTGGTAAAATAACGCCATGATTTGCTGAGAAAGTCACTGTCTTTGAGGATAAAAATGAAGTGCATTTGGAGACAAGTTTCAATTTAACCCTAACCCAGTGCTTGGGGTCCAGGAGATAAGGTTTTAGCTTCTTTTTTCTCATTTACTAGGACATCTGGCCTTTCCATCAATAGTAATTATATATTCGTAAGGCAAATGTTGAATCATATCCAAATAGATATAGTCTAATAATATGGTCCCTTCTCTCGGATATCTTGTAGTACCGTTTGATTTTCACACATTTAAAAAAAATTTTTTAATGTTTTATTTATTTTTGAGACAGAGAGAGACAGAGCATGAGCGGGGAGGGGCAGAGAGACAGGGAGACACAGAATCGGAAGCAGGCTCCAGGCTATGAGCTGTCAGCCCAGAGCCTGATGCGGGGCTCGAACCGACAAACGTGAGATCATGATCTGAGCTGAAGTCCGAGGCTTAACCAACTGAGCCACCCAGGTACCCCTGACTTTCACACATTTAATCCTTTACTATACTATCATCTTTCTGTTAATTTCATGTGTGTGAGTTTCCCCAACTTGATTGAAAACTCTTTTAAAAGACAAGACTCAGGGTGCCTGGGTGGCTCAGTGGGATAAGATTTTGGCTCAGGTCATGATCTCATGGTTCATGTGTTCAAGTCCTGCAGCAGGCTCTGTGCTGGCGGCATAGAGCATGCGTGAGATTCTCTCCCTCTCTCTCTGCCCCACTCCTGCTCGTGCATGCTCTTTCTCTCTCAAAATAAATAAACATTAAAAAATGAAAAGATAGGACTCATTCTTGGAGCTATTTCCTGCTCTCCACAGAGATTATTACATACAACACACTTAAAACAACTCATATGACCCATGATTGAAAGAATCCAGTACATGACACCAGTAGTTCCCAGACTTGAGCATGGATCCGTACCACCTGGAGAGCTTGTTAAAACACAGCTCTAGGCCCCGCCCCCTGAGACTCTGATTTGGGAGGTGTGGCGTGGGGCTGATCATTTATTTGCATTTTCTAATGATTTCCAGGTCCTGCTGATGCTACTGATCCTGAGGGCGCACCCTGGGCACCATTGCATCTGATTAATGTTTAAAGTCTCCTTTAAGTTTTATTTGCTGATATGTAAGATCTCTACCAATTTTTAATTGGGGTTTAAGAGCACAAAGCAACGTTACTCATAGACACAAATGTTGTCAAGGAACTAAGTGCTGAACGCAGAAGTTAAAAGACTTAAAAGAAATCAAGCTGAGCTCCAAATACATCAGACAGACTATGAATGAATAGCTCTGATTAATGATAATAATTTTCTAAGTGAGGATGTGTCCCACATTGTTAACACAGCAACTACCCAACTTGTGAATGGATCAGATTCTAGCTTACTTGTTATCTGTCGTTTGGAACTCAAAATACGTTTTGCCGTAGAAGAATTGTGATAAGCAATGGTAGCCAATGTGTCTCTAACTCATAATTCACCCAATGTCGGTTCTACTAGTACCAGGGGGAAAACCCTTGGACTTACAGTGATACAAATCACCCCCAACTGAACAGGGTCCCCCGACAGGAGACCAGGGAGGGAGGAGATGGAGGTTCTGTATTGGACGTCTTGAACTTTCGTTGGCACTTTGGGACGCTCTCCACCATGCAGTATTATGGGGCTGCCCCCACCCCCTGAAGGTCACTGAGATTCCATCTGCACTTCCCTGTTTGTCAGCCAGACAGTGATGGCTGAGACTGACGTGTCTTTCTCCCGTGGCTGGTCGTGACAAAGCCAGCGGGGCCAAAGGGTTCAGGGAGAGCTGCACGTCACGTGGTATGAACCACTGAGGCTACTTCTGGTCCTCTTTCTCATAACTCCTGTCTTTCTTCCAGCAATGGACAAGCCTGCTTCGATATTTCAGCCACAGTCAGCTTAGCTCTGCTTTGTCCCTCACCTTCTCCTGTAGGCTTCCTACTCTACCCCCAACCCTCCCCTTTGCTTTTGTTGTTCAAGTTTACAAAGGACTTACAGCAAATGGAGATGTTTTTCAGGACAGCCATTCACCTGCTTTTTAGGGGAAATCCTAAAGTGCCTGGGCGGAGCCGGTGTTCTACGTTGAGAAAGAGAAGCGTGTCTGGGAACAGGGACTTGAGCAAATAGGTAGACAACACCAGGTGACTAGAGACAGGACCAGATAGCTCCAGTGCAGCATGACATTAGCCATAAGCCCTGTGGCCCTGTGTCACTGCGTGGATGCCTCAGAACCCACACTGGGTCCCAGGTAACAGAAGCTTCTCTGTCATGGAAGGATAGGGAATAGGGAGGACTAGCAGGAAGTAATCATTGTCAGATCTGAAAGAAAAAGAAATTCCTCTGGCCACCTGCTGGGTGTTTGAGGTGAGCCAGACAGCTATTCTGAGTTGGCTGTTGGCCATCTGTGAACCGTGGAATTCCTGAGTAAACACACACACGCGTGCATACACACACACACACACACACACACGCGCGTGCATACACACACACACACACACACAGTATAACGCCTGAATGGATTTCATTGATTACCGATTCATTATTTCCTACACTTGATTTCACAGAGAATTATGGTCTGTAGGAGTTTGGGTACTTTGAGAAGTAGGCACCAAGAGGGAAATAAATGTGCGAGGATTTTATTGGGGGAAATGTCTGTGAGAGAAAATGGGGAAGGAGCTGGAAGAGGCTGGGAGGGTGGTCAGACATGCAGTGCAGTCTGGAGAGAGGGGAAGGCTGGATAGAAGCTTCCACACCCAAGGCAGCCTGACCAGGCTTCTAGGGGAGTCCAAGAGCTGCCCTGTGCCCCCTAGGAACCGGCTCGCCTTCACACCCCCTCTGTGCCCATTCAGGGGCTGGGAGCAGCCTGCGGGGAGTGTGATCTGAAGCAGCTGAGCTCCTGGATTCAGAACAAAGCAGCTGGGACCCTTGGGCAGTTATGCCTCCTGTAGTTGGAGTATTCCGGGGAGGGGGATGGTGTCCGCATAGACCAATAGCCCCTGTGTCTTGGGTAAATGTGACAGTTGTACTTTGGTCTGATATTGGTTATTAAAGTCAAGAGAAGAAAAATGCTTCATTATCTTTAGTACTTAAGACAGTAGAGAGCGTAGGTCATTAAAATCCACTAGGATCTGAAAATTTTACTTTCAGCTTACAGTTTCAGCCTATGTGTCCCTCCGGACTGGAGCTGGGAAGAGGAGCACAAATGAGCTGCCTTGGTCTCACTTTTCTCCTCGTGTTCATGAAGGGGCAACGGAAGGCCATGGTGTCGCCAGCCGGAAGTGGGGGGATGGGAGGCTCTGGGAAGAGCACCAACTTACTCACTGCTGCTTAGTAAGCAAGAATTGGCAGCGCATCTTTTTTTTTTTTTTTCAGATTGCTAAAACTTTCATTCTTTTGACCTAGAAAAAAATCTTGGCCTTTAAATGTGGAGCACCTAATTTTTCATTTTATAAATAATCTGTATTCCATTGCACCGGGTGGAATGCATAATGATGTTCAGAATACCAGCTGCCCCCGAGCAATGTCCCCAAAGTTAAATATACATATATACACACACCAGGCTGTAGTTTAAACTAGGTAAATAATTTGCTTTGTGTCTCGTCTGATGTTGAAATGGAGAAATGAGGAGTTATGACTTCCAAAAGCCAACGAGTGCTGTGTATTTCATGCTGTTTGTAAGAGGTGGGGGTGCCCCGAGGGGACGGATAGCCTGCTGCGCCTGCGCACTCAGTGTATCACGCTGCACTCTCTCAGGCTGAAAATACTGGGTAATAAAAATGTCGCCACATCCATGGAGTTTGGTAAAAGAGGGTGCTTGGGCGGCTGAGTCGCTGAGGGTCCAGCTCTTGACTCTGGCTCAGGTCGTGATCCCAGGGTCGTGAGATGGAGCCCCGTGGTGGGCTCTGCGTGAGCATGAAATCTGCTTGGGATTCTCCCCGCCACCCCCAGCCTCGGCCCCTCCCCCCCACTCATGTGCTCGCTCGCTCGCTCTCTCTCTCTCTCTCTCTCTCTCTCTAAAATTAAAAAAAAATTAATTAAAAAAAGTGGTAAAAGACATTCAGTCATCAGAGTGGGACGATTGCTTAATGTTCAATATTTTCTCGATAAAGAATCCAATCTAAAGGTCAGAGAGGCCATTATGAGTACTGATAAAATTTCTCTTTGTGATGGTTAACAAGATACACTTATAATGATTAGAGTTAAAATTAATAATGTGGTAAAGACTGAAAGGTCTGTCTAAAAGACTTTTTTTTTCTTCTTCAGAATGGAAATGATTTAACTGAGCCTAATATTACAGAAATGGGATTAACATAGACCTTGGTTTTTTCTGAGAGGCAAACAAAGTCCAAGGGGTATGATCATGGCAAAAGTATCCACGGACAGTTTCAAAATGTGGGAGGGACTATGGGCGCCTGGGCGGCTCAGTCGGTTAAGCATGCAGCTTCGGCTCAGGTCATGATCTCGTAGTTTGTGGGTTCAAGTCCTATGTCGGGCCCTGTGCTGACAGCTCAGAGTCTGGAACCTGCTTCAGAGTCTGTGTCTCCCTCTCTCTCTGCCCCTCCCTTGCTCATGCTCTATCTCTCTATCAAAAATAAATAATAACTTTTTTTTAAATTTTCAAAATGTGGGACTTGGGCAAACCTCAAAAGGCACGGGCTGAATTCCAGTAAGTCAGAGGCTAGGGTGGGCATTCAGGGGACACAGAAACAATGAGGGGTCTCTAAGGACTGTGACTCACAGGGCCTTCTGGACTTGAAGAAGGTGCATTTTCTTATGCAATATGGAGATTTAGCCATTACATGGAGCAATTAATTGCCTGTAAATCAACCAGTCTGTCCCTTTAGTTTACATAATAATGAGAAACTACAAACATTCCTATTTTGCTACACATACAAAGACACATGCCATGTTACACGGGCTTTGCGTACACACACGCACACACACGCACACACACACACGCAGTCCTAGATTCACTAACCTACTATACAAAAAAGAATAGTCTCCCCCGCCCTTCGCCTCGGAATACACATCACACACAGATGCCTTCCCTGCTATGCGCTGGAGTACTGTGCATGACTTGAGGCCCGTTTACATCAGCCTCCCCACAGAAACGGAGATGTTTATCCTCTTATAACTTAATTGTCTGTGGCAATTAAAGATATGTACATTTAATGGTCCTGTTTTCAGTAGGCTGTTGGTGACGCTGGTGTCTTAGGTTACCAATTTGCCACTTAATAATTGTTGTTTAAATACTTGTTTGGGATGGAGGACAGTGTCCCCAGATGCAATGTAGACTAACAAGGAGGCTTCACAGAGCGAGTGAGCGGGGCAGGCTCCCAATTAAAACTACACCTTCAGAACGGAATAATTTCCATTTCTGTTATTATTTTCTCACATGGCTTTAGCTGAAGAGTTGATATGTGACCGAGGAAAAACAGCCGAGAAGCTTCTGGTCACGCAATCTGCATGGAACAAAAATGTTGTGCAGAAATGTCTCCTGAATGTGTCCAAAGCCCGGTACTCACACTTTCCCCCAAAACAAGAGGTAACTTAGTGAGTTCTTGCTTTGAATCGCACAGGCAAGAAAACCTTTTAAAATCATTGTTTTTAAAACGATTACCAAAAATACTGATTATTTCATGCCCGTAAGTGGTAAACAGCAATCACAAGAACAACTCCCATTTTCTTGTCTAGAAAAAGATGCAGTTCCAGCAAGGTGGAAAATGTAATCTTGTTCAGATCTATTACACACTTCTCTCTCCAGATCCCGGTCTTGCACAAACCGCTTGGCTGAACTCTGAGTTCCCGATTACCAAAATGAACATGTCATTTTTTTACTCACAAGACTTTGCTTTGTTTTGGCTTGGTTCGTCTGTTTACACTCTTCACTCCCACCAGAAGTAAACTGTGTGTTTCTTTACTCTCTTTTTCTTTTTACTAGAAACTCTGGGTTGTATAACTTTAGATATCGGTATCAAATAATAAAATAGGGCCCCAAACTGCAAATCAACAGATGAGTGAGCGCATCATTGTTAAGGATCCGGTAGTCAATTAGACGTTCTCTCCCGTGGAATCAGTGACATCAGATGAAAAAAGAAGTAGCTAAGAATGCAGAGGCCTGCGACTCCCAGAACGTCCTTTCTTGGGCACACTCTGTCCTTTTTGAAAAAATATATATATTTATGTATTTTTGAGAGAGAGAGAGAGAGAGAGAGAGAGAGAGAACAAGAGAGAGCAAGCGAGCACACAGACAGGAAGCAGCAGAGAGAGAGGGAGACACAGAATCCGAAGCAGGCTCCAGGCTCTGAGCTGTCAGCACAGAGCCCAATGAGGGGCTCAGACCCACCAACCGCGAGATCAGGATTTGAGCCGAAGTCAGATGCTTAACGGACTGAGCCCCCCGGGTGCCCCAGGCACACTCTGTTCTTCAGTGGCTCCACACCTCTTCTTCTGGCTCCAGTCCCTACAGAATGGCTCGCGTTCCCAGCATGCCTCTCTTCTCCGTTTCTCTCCTGCTCCTTCCAGGCCCAGGTCAAAGGCTGCCTCCTGCAAGGAGCCTTGCCCAGTCCCTTCCATCAGCCCTGCGCTCCCCTCCTAGTATTCTCATAGTGGGCTGCGTTACTTGTACGTGCACACTCCTCCCTCCTCCCTCTGGTTCCGGCCCCGTGTCTTCGGTGCCTTGCCCCCACACCTACCCTTTCTACTCACTCACCCCGCATATTTTTGCCTTTTCTCCATCTCTGGCTTCTCCTTTCTGCCTATACGTTTGCACAAAGCTTCCATCCTGAAATGTCCTGTTGGAGCTACACCCTCTCTAGTTCCTGTCCGTGTGTCTTGCCTTTCAAACCCACGTCTCTTGGAAGAGTAATCAACATGCCCTGTGTTCACATCCTCACTTCCTGTTTATGAGTCCTTTGCTGCCTTGTCTTCATCTTTATAGCCCCCCTAAAGCTGCTCTGATAAAGGTAGTCGATGGTTTGCCAATTGTCAAAATGTCCCCCTTGTCGAATACTCCTATATTGGTTCTCGCTGTGGGCTGATGTCACAATTTGTTGTTTAGGGAAACTCTCGCTCTTGGTTTTCCCAAAGTGTGCTCTAGGGAACCTTTGTTTTGAGGGAGGTGGATAGGTTTTACGTAAAAATGAAGAGTTCTGTGGTCAGATATTTTTGGAAAGTTCTCTCTCTATAATCCTCTTTAAAGATTCACAATACAAAGTAGCAAGGCAGTTTTATTTTGATCTGTAAAGCTTTATCTTGTCTAAAACTAGAAATACCCTTTGAGAAATGCTGCTCTTTAAACTTGACTCCCCTACACCATTCTCTCCTGGCTCTCTGACCCCTGTGGCTGCTCTCTTTCTGTCCATGTCTCTCCGTCTCTCTTTCTTGTATTTCCCAGTGTTCTGATTCAACCCATTACTCTGCCTTTTGTATTCTCGCCTCGGGTGAGTTCATCCTCTGTTGTTTTACAGATCGCCTGGATATCAATGATTCCCAGTCCAAATCTCCACTTCCGAACCTCCCCTGTACTTGAGACTCATCCATCCAATTTTCTCCCCTCCGCCTCCCCCGGATGATCCTCCAGCAATTCAGATCTAACATGTCACAACTTGATATGATTATTGATACTCGCACCCCTCATTTTTGACCTGTTCCTGTTCCCGACTGTACAGTAGGAAACTAGTGACACCCATTGAATCACTCGCACCAGAAAACCTGGGCCACGGCCGATTTTGCCTGTGGCTTCACTCCTGATTCGGTCAGCCCTATAAGATCGTCACTACAGGATGGTCACGTGATAGAAGGCTATGAATAGAAGATGAGGAGTTTCTTTAATAGCAAAGAACACAGAAACCGAGGGAAGGACTAGACAGAGCAGAAGACAAGAGAACATACTGCTAGATGGGGTGTGACTTCTGGGGCCCCGGCTCGCTGTGCCATGCTGCGTCGGCAGAGTGTGCATTCCACAGAGTGTAAGGACTTTGCCTGTGACATTTTTAAAGGGCATCGCACCCTGGCACCGGCCCACGCTGGCCTCGTCTAGAGACCATGCCCATCAGCCTGCCTACTCACCATGTGGATGAGGCGCGCCAGGCGTGGGAAGATCAGTTGCCAGCTCCTTCAAGACAGTCTTGGTAGAAAATGATGACAGCCTGACCCAGGTTTCCTTCTTGAGTCCCTGGGTCCTGCTGCCTTCCCGGCTTGGGCTCTTGCTTTACAACTCCATTTTTGGTGCCTTCCACATACTTTGTTGTCATTTTCTAGGTAGACGTGCAGTGATTGTAGGGTGCTGTACTTACATGGAATATCACAGACGTGGGATCAGATACGCCTGGGTTTAAATCCTATTCTCCAATTTCAGCTCATACAGTTTTGGACAGAGCATTGGAGTTCCCTGTAAATTGGATATTAAAATATCTACCTTACAGAAGAGCCATGAGGATTGAATGAGATAATTCACATTAAGCGCTGGGTACCTGGTGGCCGCTCCGTAAATGGCGGTTCCTCTCACGTGCTGTGTTGGATTTGTCTCTGCTTCATGGACTGGCTCTCCTACACCCATTCCCCTAGCAATACTGGAAGATTGCATATATAAATTATATAGCTCAGGAGTCCACCCAGATACTCTCATTCTAATTAAAAGTTTTCACATAATTTCCTTTCTAAGTGCTAGGAAGGTGTTAAGAGACAGTAAGCCTGAAACTCAATATTTAGATAAAGAAAAAGTACAAGGTATTTAGAGTCTCCATAAGATAACCCAGCTTTGCGTTATAAAGCCTTATTTGAGTCTCTCACATAATAAAAATCTATGAAATGTAATTGATCAAACTCAAGGAGATGGAGAGCCATGCAGACTCTTCTGGAATTTGAACTTAGGGTTGTAAGCAGCCTAGGCATAGCAGACTGGAAGCTTAGCGTTAAGCTGTGCCCTCTGGCTATGGGATTATATACAGCAATTTAGTAGGAGTGAAAGGCGCAGAAATGCTCGCTGTATTGCTCTTTCCCCGAGTCCCACCTCTCAGCTACAGTAAGTAAATTGAATAGACCATCTTAAAGAAACATGGGGTCCTGCCTTGTCAAGTTCGCATGAACCAAGACTGAAATTAATTTTCAGTTCATGATGTAGAGTTGAACTTCTATTTGTACCATAAAGGAAAGCACGTAGCGATTTTGCAGTGGTCCTTCTCGACAACTTACCTTCCTATACTGGCAGAATACTATTTAGATATTTACCAGAAAATGACTGTTGACCGCTTGGAATCAACAGTAGGTAGAGGGTGGAGAAGAAAGCCAGCCATTTTTAGTGTTCATGGCCAGCAAAACATGTAGCACAGTCTGACACTCTACTCTTTCCTGCCTGTGTGACCTGGGATACATTATTTAAATGGTGTCTTTCCCCCAGTGTAAAGATGCAGGGATGAGAAATTGGAAGACCTCATTTCTAATGCCAGGTCCGCAGACTGACCACTCAAGTTCCGTTTTCCTTACCTGGAGGACGGGAACCACATCTGACTCACCGAGCTCTTCAACTTGAACCTGTTATCCTGAAAAACATTTGTAAGCGATCGACTAAGAGGAATCTGATTATCATTTTAAGCTGACATTTTGCATGCTTCCTAAATACCAAGCAATACCATAAATGCAGTTTCATAGACCGCGGAAGGCAGATCCCTTTACTGTTGTTTCGCAGATGAAGAAGAGTGGGCTGGGTATGGTAAATGACGCGCCCAAGGTGACACAGTTGGTAATTTACCGAGCCAAGTCTAGAGCCCGTGTCTTCTGACTGAGATCTAGCACTTCCTCCGAGCGTCACAAGCCTGCGCCTCAGACAGTTTGTATCTGCATTTATCTTTGTGAAATGAACGTGTCTTGTCTCAAGTCAGGCTTGATGACTCCTCTGATGAAGCTATTTTACCCTGGTCATTTCTCATCTCTTTAGTTTCAGGGAGGAGAACTGGAAATCATGTTTTATTTTGTTCCTTTTCACGTCTGTCCCCTTTTCTGGGTTCAGGACCTGGTTCCACTTTCTAGTCCCAGGTTCCTAATTGCTCAGGTGCCACAAGCACCTAGCAGGGCTCTGGAGATTGCAGAACACCGTGGCGGGGAGGGACTGATGATCCCGGCGTTATGGCTCACCTTGCAACGCAGACCGTCGATGCATATCTATTTATGCAGAATGTCATTTTGCCTTGCCTTTTAGGATCTGAGTTGTAGAAGTTCCTCCTGTCTTCCCTTGAGGCAACTCAAAATGCTGCTCATTCGCAACCCGGGTCCCTCTCTGGGCCCCGTCCTGTGTGTCAGTCCTCATCATTCACCACGCGTTTTCCGGGTAACTGTTCTTCCAGCCGCGCGAGCGGCCGCAGCCTTTTCTTCTGTTCCCGTCACAGAGTTATTTTTGAGTGCAGATTCCACCTACATATCTGTGTCCCAGAAAGACATTCTGGCACCTAAAAAGTTCTCGCTGCTTAATTTTCTTCTGTCAGGAGCATTGCCCCGATTTGGACCAACTCTTGACAGCTTCCCACGGGCAAACACCTGCAGAAGCCTGCCGGGAGCCACAGGTGGGTCCCGGGACCCGCTCAGTGCCTCCCGCTCCTCTCGGAAGTTGCAACGAGGATGAAAACTCATTGGTTCTTCCTGAAACTGTTGTGGAAAAGTGAGGGGGAACTTCAGCTCCCCCACAAGCCATTTTGTTATTCTAAGGGAGCAGCAGGAGCCCGGAACATCTGTTGTTTCAGAGGCGTTTGTGCAGACACTTAGTGATGCATCAGGTCCGAAGCGTTTGTGTGGTGTTTCCAGATCCTGTATCAGCAAGGAGTATTTTTGGTCTCTGGGGAGTATTGTACATGGTAGACTCATCGTTGACATCTGGCTGGCTCATATGCAGCCACAGAGATCTTTCAAAACAAAACTGTTGCAAAGGATAGTTAAACCCAGAATGTCACTTGGGAATAAAATGTTCCCTTCTCTGTCTTTCCTGGTGTGAAATGTACAAATTTTAAAGATGAGGAGCGAGTCGATTTAGATACTCTGAAGCACAGAAATGGAAAGGAAGCATTTTTCTGAATGTCATCCCCTTCCAAAATTGGGGGGAGGACTTTGCAAGTTTAGAAAGGGAAATGGAAGAATTTTGTGCATTGTCTTCACTGGGCTTATTCAGGTACACCCTTGTCTCCTTGGTGGCTCCCTGCTGTGTGTCCTGGAATGGGATTCAGCTCAGATTCTGCCTCCACTGTTTCCTAGCTGTATGGCCGTGAACATGAAGTCTGACTCCTCGGGGCTCAGATGCTTCCTCTGTATAATGGGAATGCCAACAGTCTTCCCCATCTCCTCGGATTATTGTGAAGAAGAAATGTCTTAGCTCTAGAGAGTTAAAACCAATGCGGGGTGTGCAGAGAGTGCTCAAGAAATGTTAACAGCTATTTTGCTATTTCATGGAAGTAAATGTACTAAGGAAGGTATAACGGTGTTTTTTCTTCTTTCAGAGAAAGGTAGTCCATCAGACGATCCTTTTTTGAAGGTGATCATAGATGTACAAAAACGCTTCTGTGAAATCCTCACACTTGACTCATATTGAAATTACATGATTCAAAAATCAAAACAAAACAGCTGCTCTCCAAACATTGCCAGACTTCCCAAGACATTGGTTTCATACCATTGTTCAGTTATTCAGAAACCGAATATCTAATTTTAGCCTAATGCTTGGCAAAGCCCGTCTCTGTAATAGCTTAACCATTTCACTGCCTTCTTGCAGTTCTGATCATTTAGGTGTCGGGGCTGGGGTTGTGAGGGTGGAAACGATCAAATGGTAATCAGACATGAGTTCCTTCTTTTTTAAAAAACTCAAATTTTCAGTTTCTGTTTACATTGATGACCCCGACCAGTGGCAAATTAAGAAGGCAAGAACAGAAGCATTTCTTACAGCCCGAAGGTCTCTGATGTGGTTTGTGTATTTCCAAGACACACAGGCACAGGAGGGTAACAACTACAGGCTGACCAGCATGCAGAGTCATTGACCGAATTAGAGCTCAAAATTGGACCCTACGTGCCAAGATTGCAATAACAACAGTTTGGAATATCATCGTAGCTTATGAATGGAATACCAGAACCGTATCTACCAATAGTCTCGGAAGCAGGGGGCAGGAAGAAATTGGCCAGACTCAGCAGCTACTGATTACGTTGTGGACTATTACCCTGAGCCTGGAAACTGAATATGGAGGGAGGGGGACAAGTTATGAGAACAGAGAGGGACAGCCCTCTGTCCACCCAGTATCCACACAGTATCAGTGTTCCTGATGCATATGAGGGAAATTAACAAAAATATTCATGAGTAAGGAGTGTCTTGTATGAGCATATTTTACGCCTTCTGAGAAGCCAGTAACCAGACAATTTGGGGTCCTTCACAGGACTTAGCTGGTTCTTCCCTCATAGCCCATTGCTAGGATTCCAGGCTTCTTGTGTCCAAAACCCTAGGAACTATATTCCAACTCTCAAGATCCAGTCAGTTCTCCGCCCTTGAGAGTCTTCTGTTTACTCTCTGGCCCCAGGTTTGGCCAGGCTGTTCCAGGAGAAAAAGTGAGTGAAACACAGAAGCCTGAGAGCAAAGAAAGACCGAGAGGGAGTGTATTTGGGGTCCCTCCACACCCCCCTTTTGCATGCAGTGAGAGGTATCATTTCTGTTCTCTCGAGTCCAGGCACGTGCCTGCCAACTGTCCAGATTAAGAGGAGGCCCAGGAAGCCACCGAACAGCAAACTTCAAATTGTAAATCCCAAAAGACTGATAGCAGAGCATCATGGGAATGATTTCATTATGACAATCATAATGAAAATCCCATTGGATGATAACCTTACAATTTGCAGAGCGCTTCCGCTAAAGAGCAAATCAAACTTTATGATGCTTGTAAGAGCTGGAGGCCATGTTTGGCCAAACTTGTGAGATTGGGGGCGGCGGGGGGGATGACAGTAATACAATGGAGGAAAATTCTATAATGGGAGAGGTTTCAGTAACTAAGTCTGCAGTCCCTTTTTGATAAAAAGAGATTTTTTGTTGTTGTTATCAAGGTGGTTTTAAGGAACCCAAAGGGGATCCTGGGTTGCTCAGTTGGTTGAGCATCCAACTTTGGCCCAGGTGGTGAGCTCACGGTTCCTGAGTTCGAATTCCGCATTGGGCTCTTTGCTGTCAGCATGGAGCCTGCTTTGGATCCTCTGTCCCGCCCCAGACCCCCCGCCCTGCACCTTCCCCACTCACATGCTCTGCCTCAAAAATAAACACTGGGAAAAGAAAAGAAAAAAAGAAAGCCAAAGGGCACTGTTTTTAAAGGGAATGTGGATAGCTCTTGTAGAAGCAAAGTGAGAGGTGATAAAGAAGGTAGTGAGTGTTGAGTAAACACCAGGCAAACCAGGACGCTGGGCCCCTTAATTCAGTTAAAAGACAGCTAACTTTTTTCCTGTGATAAATTGCTAAAAGCAGAGAAAAGAGAAAAATGCAAGGAGAGAGAGAGAAACTGCAATCGCTTCAAACGTCAGAGAACAGTAACAACAGAGGAGCAATCGCAGATTACACGTGACCGTGACCGACAGTGAAGGGCACAATGCAGGGTTGTTGACCGTGGGCGCGGGGTTCTACCGCACATCTCTGGGCGTTACTCATCTTGCGTAACTGACACTGTATGCCCTTCATTTAGCAATTAGCCGGTTCCTCCTCCCTCCACCCCCCGCAAGTCCCCAGCAAAGACCATTCTACACCTTCTTCTATGCCTTTGGCTATTTTAGAGACCTCGTGCAGTATTTGTCCTTCTGTGACTGGCTTATTTCGCTTCATATAGGGTCCTTGAAGTCCATCCATGTTGTCAAATGTCAAAGGATTCTGCCTCTAAGGGTGAATAATATTCCACTGTGAGTGTGTGTATGTGTATACGTGTGCATGTGTGCGCACGTTTTCTGTATCCACTCATCTCTAAGTGGACGCTTACGTGGTTTCCACGTCAAGGCTGCTGTGCACACTGCTGCATGGGGGGAGGCACACGTCTTTGTAACATCCCGGGCTCAGTTCCTTTGGAATATGCACACGGGAGGGGGACTGTG
Source organism: Mungos mungo (assembly GCA_004023785.1). Taxonomy (NCBI): domain Eukaryota; kingdom Metazoa; phylum Chordata; class Mammalia; order Carnivora; family Herpestidae; genus Mungos; species Mungos mungo. The sequence goes on along the minus strand of PISW01000739.1, from coordinate 422,161 downwards.
AGTCCTGTGATCGCTTCTTCATGTTTTCAGGCACCCTTACTGGTTTCCATGGCAGCCGCGCCTTTTTGTCTTCTCGCCTGCTGTGCAGGGTTCCAGTCTCTCCGCATCTTTGCCATTACTTACTGTCTTTTTTTTTTTTTTTTAATAATGGCCACCTTAAAAAGTGCGAGGTGATACCGCATTGTGGTTTTGATTTGCGTTTCTCTGATGATTGGTGTCATTGAGCATCTTTTCCTGCTCCTGCTGGTCATCTGTATGTCATCTTTGGAGAAACGCCTGTTCACACCGTTGGCCCGTTTTTAAATCTAGTTGGTCGTTGATTTGTTGTTTTGGTTTTCTTTTGGTTTGGTTTCTTTTTTTCTTTCTGTTGAGCTGTAGGAGTTGTTAATGGATTTTGGAAATTAACTCCTTATCAGTTATATGATTTGCAAGTATTTTCTCCCATCCCATAGGTTGCTTTTTCACTCTGTAGTTTCCTTGTCTTGCACAACACACAAAAGTCGATAGTTCAAAATGGGTTAGAGACGTAAACATCGGATCTTAAATGGTAAAACTTCTAGAAGAAAATATGGGGTGGGGGACGCTTTGTGACATCAGCCTTAGCTATGATTTCATGGGTAGGACACCGAAAGCACGGGTAACAGTAGACACGTGGGACACTGTGACGCCTTGGTTCGGTTTGATTTTCCAGCCCTTTCAGTGGCTGAGCTGGTGCTCTATTCTGTCGTCTTTAGAACTGCTCTTCCCAGATCATAGAGTTTTATCTTTACAGATGGGCCTGTTCATTGAAAAGGAGCTGTGTCTTTTTCTCCCTCCCCTCCCAAGATGGTATCCATCTTATTCTCTAAAGAATATTACCTTCAAAGGCCTTCTTGGATATGAGGCTCTGGCATATCTCGGTTTTTGCTGAGTCCCACAAAGTGCACATTCTCTGCAGCCTCGCCCTCTCGGTTACCGGGCGGTCCCCCGCAGATCTGCTCCGCCGTGCTGGCCGCCTCGCTGGGCCCAAAACCCACCCGGACCCTGCCTCAGAGCCCGCACTTGCTCTTCCCTTGACTGGATGACTTTCCTGGGCGCACATATGCTGTCCTTCCCGCCCTCCCTCCCTTTCTCTTTCTCCCTCTCTCTCTCTCACACACACACACACACACACGCACATTATTCAGGTCTGCTCTGATATCACCCCTTCAGAAAGGCCTTCGTTTTATTTCTTCCCCCAAGTCAATATAGCTTTGATTTTTATCTTTAAAATATCACAAGAAAATCTGAAAAGTCAGCCAGCATCTTGCTGTTTCTAGAGCTGGACCGCGTAGATCTTATTTGTCAGCCTGATGAACTGTTCCTATTTTGGAAACCTAGACACCACTCCCAGATTCTCTCATATCCTTGTTTTTATTTTTTAAATATTTTTTCTTAATTTATTTTTGAGAGAGAGAGAGAGGGCGAGCATGAGCAAGGGAGGGTCAGAGAGAGAGGGAGACACAGAATCTGAAGGCAGGCTCCAGGCTCTGAGCTAGCTGTCAGCACAGAGCCTGACGCAGGGCTCGAACCCATGAGCCATGAGATCGTGATCTGAGCCGAAGCCGGACGCTTAACCGACTGAGCCACCCAGGCGCCCCTCATATCCTTGTTTTTAACTTGGTGGCTTGCTGAATCCAAGCAGCTGAGTTTGATACAAGTTCAATGTCATTTCCTTCAAGAATTAACTCACCTGTGGGGCGCCTGGGTGGCTCAGTTGCTTAGGCATCAGACTTCAGCTCAGGTCATGATGTCCCAGTTCCCGGGTTCAAGCCTTGCCTCAGGCTTGATGCTAACAGCTCAGAGCCTGGAGCCTGCTTCGGATTCTCTGTCTCCCTCTCTCTGAAACTCTCTCCTGCTCATGTTCTGTCTCTTTCTCTCAAACATAAATTAAAAAAAAAAAAAAATCAACTCCTCTTTCTTGGCTTGCTTGAACAAGCAACACCTGGCCTTATCCAAACACTGTGGATGTATTTTTCATTTAAGAAATTTCAGATCTCAACAAGAGAACCGTGTTCCTGAGTAACAGTGTTGATGGGGAAGTGAGCAGACAGGGGCCTCACGTTGTAATGGAAGCCCAGTGCGATGCCCTTGACCGCACTCTATATGTGACTGCAGAAAGTACAAACGATAGCCAGTTTCTTCTGTTTCTTCACTACTCGTCAACTCAGAGCCCCTTCTTCTTCCCAAGGAGACTGAATCCTTCATTTCTGTGACCGCATCCCTCCGCGGGGTTCCCTGGGGCCCTTTGCCGTAACAGTGCGTCCCTTCAGAGTGATGTCGACGTTTTCTGGAACATCGACAGTTTCCTGAGAATGGTCCTCCTTCTCACAGGAGGCGGGGCACAGACCAGAAAGGCCATTGTCTCTAGCAGCGTATCTGAAATATCCATAACCCACCCTTCCCCGTCTCATCACCTTTGCCTTCCTTTACTTTTTGTTGTTGTTATTATTTTTGAAAGAGACAGAGAGAAGTGCACAAGAGGGTAGGAGCAGAGAGGGAGGGAGACAGAGGATCCAAAGCAAGACTCTGCGCTGACAGCAGAGAGCCCGTCGTGGGGCTCCAGCTCACGAACCTTGAGATCATGGCATGAGCCGAAGGAGAACGCTTAACCGACTGAGCCACCCAGGTGCCCTTCCTTCTTTTTTTAAAAAGTTTTAGTGTCCCTACTCATTACCTGTCCTGGGATCACATGTTAATTCGTGCCTATCTGTACATAGATTTTTATAACAAACGTGTCATAAAACCCTGAACGGCTAGCCCAGGAGGGCCACGGGTTAACAGCACCTCGGGGGCTTCATGGCATCGCGGTACGTCAGCTGAATTCCCAGAGCTGGTATACATTAGCTGCTCAGTAAGTATCGTTAAGCGAATAAGTGTTTCCCACTTATTTCAGTCCTTCCTTCTCATTTGGATTCCACTTTATTATACAGTCTTCTATGAAATACCTGTTATCGAAGATCTTTTTCTTTTTAGTCCATGCAAACGTTAGAACGATGTGATTTGTCAAAAGGCTGAGTGGGAAATGAGCTCGCCAAACTGTGCTCACCTGTCAAAGCGTTCATTGGCTTTTTACCACTCACTTAGCGAGCCCTCTTCCTGCATTTTGAGAGCACCAAAAAGTAATAGCTGAAAAAAGAGTGAGAGCTGAAAAAAGTAATAGCTGAAAACACGATGTGTGTAGCCTGATATATCTAGGGTTACAGAATCTGCACCCACAGTAATTTGCACAAGTTAATAAGTACCTTCCAGGTTGACATCTAGATGTTTAAAAGACCAAGGCTCTATACCCACTTTCTAACTAACAAAGACGTAGGCAGAGTGGACAATTGTCCACGGTGCATTATTTTCACTGGGACCCATAGAAAAAGGAAGGATTTGGAACAGTGCTGGTCATGGCTAGTTCCCTTTCTAGGGCCTCACTGATTTTATTACGTTTTGCCCTCACCTTTTCCTGCTGGGATATTGTAGAAGTAATACGAACAGCTAACATTTTTATGCACTTTCTACATGGTAGGCATTGTGCCAAGCCCTTTGCATGCATTTCCTCATTTAATCCTCTCGACTCTATTAAGCAGGTAAAATTATCTTATTCTCATTTTAGGAATAAGAAAACAGAGACTTAGAAGCAGCCGTGTGGTTACTAAGGATTTAAACCTTGGTCTGTCACGTTTTCAAGCCTCTGCTCTTACCTGCTTTGTAGACCACCTCCTCTCCTTCCTGGTACCCTGACCCTCCAGATTGGGGGCCCCTGGATCGCACAGCAATCATAAGCAGAGGGGTAGGAGGTCCTCGGATGCCCCAGAACCCTCCAGATGCATGTCCATAAGGTTCTGTTTCGCAAGTGACAAAAGAAAAACCAGCCTCCAGCGGTCCTCGTGGGGCTCAGTTGGTTAAGTGTCCAACTCTTGATCTCGGCCTAGGTCATGATCTCACAGTTCGTGGGGGATCGAGCCCCACGTTGGGCTCTGCACTTACAGCACAGAGCTTGCTTTGGATCCTCCCTTCCTCTCTCTCTCTCTCTGCCCTCCCCCTGCCTGTGCTCAGGCTCTCTCTCTCTCTTTCTCTCTCTCCCTCCAAAGCAACTAAAATAAACATTAAAAAGAAAAGAAAGCCAGGTTCCAAACTAACTTGCCAAATGAATCATTACCTGCTACAGAAATGTATGACCCTGGCTGTAATGGGGGCGGACATCTGGGTCGCTTGAAGAAATGGCAGAATAGAGCCAGCCCCGCCAGGCTAGAACCCGAAGAGAAAGGAGGGGAGGCCAGAGCGGGTGGCAGTGAGATCTAGGAAAGAGGGCCTCAGCAAGTCAGAGGATGTTAAGAGAGTGTATCTAACACCGGCTTATTACCTTGTACTTGCAGCTTTGATCTGGCGGAAAGAAGTTGGTTCCGTCTCCAGACTAGATTCATTTTAGGACCCGGGGCACATTCATTCAGGCACCTGGGGTATTACGTTTTCCCCGCAGCTATTTTCAAGCTAATTAACGTATCAAGCACTTTCCAGTTTTCCCATTCTTGTTCATAACTACCCCAAATCTTCCATTTCTAAAGTGATTTTGCTTTTGAAGTTACTTTCACTTCTTAGGGCTTCCTAGAGCTTTCCCTAACTTTTTTCCTGCTGGAAATTTTATGGGAATATGCTCTTTCTATATTGATGCGTTTCAATTGTCAAAAAACACGTGGTCAGGATTCTATGCCCAAGAAGTCTCTGGCCCCAGCCTTTGCGCTGTATGAATGGGGTTATTAACCCTTCACCAGCCCGACAGCTGCTTCTTAGCCTGGCCGGTTCACCGAAGTACTAGTTTTCTCCAGCTTTTCAGAAGATAAATACCTCCACGCATTCCCACGTCGCGTTATGCCCACACACAGTGAAATGAACTGAGGGTGTTTGGGACTTGTCCTTCATGAGTAGCCTGTACCTGCGCTGACACATCGTCCCTAACCCAGCAGCTTACCTGGTTGGCCTACACAGCGGGGCTCTTCCGCTGCCCGAGGAAATTCAATCTGCAATTTTTATTGTCTGTAAAGACCCAGGGCTCTGCGAGGTGCTCTTGAAGATATATATTTATCAATATAGGTTTTGCATCTTACTCTCAATGGTTTCAAAACCAGGTTTTCAATTCGCACGTAACCTCCAAGTTCAGTTACTGAAGTACTCAGTTGAGCCTGGAAGTCTCATCTGTGTGAGTTTGCCGATTTTTTTTAAGACCTCGGGGTTGGGGCGATCATGATAAGGAACAATAGCACTTTTGAAGTGCCTGTTACGTGACAGGTGCTTGACACCTAGTCAATTATTTTATCTTTGCCAAGTGCACGGAAGGTGTGCATCATCCCTGCTTTACCGATGGGGGAGTAGGCTCAGGTGGGAAACTTGCTCAAGGACCCGCTGGTCGTTGAGTCGGGATTGTATTCCAAGTCCTGTCTTACTCTAAAGCCCATCTTCTCTCCAGCACACTTGACATCTGGCCACAAAATATAAAATCAAGTAAAGTTTTGATAGCTGCTTAATATGATCGATGTAGCCGGCCAAATAAAATAAAGTAAGAATCTAAAATAGGCCTTTTGCTTTGACTAATTTGGCTTATTTAACTGTCTTACACTTGCAAGTTAAAGGGATAATTGTAAAGTCTCTAAATTACTTTAGGTTATGTGGACATAAGCCTGATGCTGTTTTATTCTGGCTCTAATTATATTTAATTTCATATTCCTAATAGCTCCTTGTCTAGTGAGTGTTCCGGAGGATGTGGGGAAAGGTAGATTTTCAGCATGGTGCTCAGCAGCGTTATGTTCAACAGTTCTTAGGAGCAGGGCAGCGCGGCCCCCTTCAAGGCACTCCATTCAGAATAGCCAGGCTTGCAGACGCACTAGGGAGTGATTTGCTTCCAGAACAACTCTTCTCTCTTCAAGGGATTCACCACAAATTTTGCTTGATCAGTAAGACCCTCTCGTATATTTAAAATAGTGTTTCAGTACATGAATGTGAATAACACTTCCTTTAAGAAATATTTCTGTAGTGGTCAGTGGGGCACATCTGTACCTAGAACTGACCAAATGTTTTCCCTTGAGAAGAACACGGAACATGTCTCTTCTGCGATCTCGTTCATCCTGGCGATGATTTTTGCAACAAACAGAAACAAGTGCAGAGATGGAGAACGGGTGTGAGGGTGTTGACCCAAGTTTATTCTAATGCCCGACACCGCGGTCCTTGGGAAATTTAGGAAAGATATGAAATAATATAATACGATGCTCCCACCCCCTCCCCATCTTCTGAAAAAGTATTTGACTGGGAATTAGGTAAAGATTATTCCTAATATAATACATATGAAGATTTTTAAACTGTAATTGTGTGCAATCTGGAGGAAATGTTCTTCCAGCGGAATGAAGATGGACCTACTCCGGAATATTAAAATGTACAGGGTTCACACTCTCATGATAGTATTTTATCATAAAACTTATTCCTAATAGACCCCCACATTACATTTCAGTAAAGTGGTTTCATTTTCTCTAACAACCATTAATAGCTATTAGAGGTAAAAAAAAAATAAGGCTTTATATAGATCATTAAAGTACACTTAAGTAATATGTAATTGACAATTAAATCAGCATGGCAATGCATTACCCTCAGTTTGATAGATCTGCCTTCTCTAAAGTACTGAGGAGAAAGGGCTTTTGTGAGACGCCCCGCTACAGACTGTTCTTGCACTCGAATTGATCACAAAGAACACATTGTCTTCATGTATGTGCTTGGTAATCATCTTTTACAAGTTTCCTTTTGTGAGGATTTTGATGCGGCGCGTGGGAGTTTCTGGTGAGTTCGAGCAGCAGCCATCTTTAACCCTTACTCTCTGCTGTCATGTCAAGAGACAAAATAGTTGGAGCTTTCTTTCCAGTCTGAAAGCCCAGAGTCATCGTTCTGTCTGTCCCTCTCCTTCCCTTCACCTCTGCAAACACATGTGAACGTGTAGTCACGAGGCTGGGTCTCAGGGCTGCCTGAACCCTGGGGACGCCGCACTGGTGACAAGAGCCCCCATACCTGGGCGGCCAGGGGGCACTGACCTCGTCCTGTCACACCACAGAGCAAGCGCACAGGCTGTGTTCGCTTGGGAAATCCGGAATCCCCCAAGCCACCCCCTCCCGCCCGGCCCAGGAAATTTGTGGACCTACCATCTAGAAATTCTGGTTAACATAGTTTCTACATTGGGGTCAAAATATAGAAGCATAACAGCATTGGCGGGGGAGTTTTAACCATGCATACACACACACACACACACACACACACACATATATACACATACATATATATATACACACACATACATATATACATATATATACACACAGACACACATATATATACATATATATACACACATATATATATATTTTTGCCCCAGATGGAACTTCTAAAAATTTCCTACGTAATTGATTAATCCCCACTTTTCTTCATTTCCCTGTACCTATCATAACAGTGGAATTTATTTAGTGTAAACCTTTATAAAATATGGAATATATTCTCTGTAGTTCAAACTATGAAAAAGGGAAAAATTGAAAAGATTAATTTCCATCTAATTTGCTAGAATCTGAGATAGGTCAAAGCGCCAAGAGTTTTTCTTTTACCTCTAAAATCTTATAAAGATATTTTATAATCTGGACATAGTCAAGTTTAATGTGAGTCTGATTAATCTCTTAAAGATCTGTCTGCCTTACTGCATCTTCCTACTCTTACTTAATTTATAATTTTTATGGGGTTTTAGGTGAGAAAAATATATCACCTTAAAAGTGGGAAAAGCATGATGGGTGATTTGTAAGTTATAAAAATATTGAGATTATTTAGATATTGTTACAGGATTAGTGGAAATTATCATTTTAATTAACCCAGGAAGGAGAAAGGAGCCTCATATACACAGACTGTGTTTCTTCATGCTGTCGTGTGGTCCCATACACATGACAGCTTCGGGGTGATTTTTAAAAAATTCAATTGAATGAACAAATTCAAGGTGTTTGCACCACGCTTACCGTGACCAGGGCACAGTTGTAACGGGTGATTCAGCTGATGGCTCCATGCCTGCCGCACTGCAGTGGGACCCACGCTGGCGGGAAGGAACGTGTGCGATGCGCTGGCCGTGAGAACCGCAGTGCGCGTGCACCCCTAATGCTGTATACACTGGGTGCGTGTGAGCTTATTAACGGGCAGTGCACCCACGGAAGGTGCCCTGGCAGTAGGAAGGCACAAATCCAAGGGGTAAGTGATGAAAATGACAAGAGAATCCCGTAGAAGGTGTGGGAAGTGTGTTCATGGGAAGAAGCGAAAAGTCGCTGATGTTCTGAAGGTCAGCCATGGACAGACTTCTCGGCAATGATGATCTTTAGTTTTTGAATCCCGACATCTCAGTTTGATTCTACGACTTGAAACAGGCTTCAGGGTGTTAATGAAAGGAATTAAGATTGGGAGGGTTATTGAGTCTCTTAATTGCAAAAACCAGGCATCAAGGCAGCTGGAAACTTTAACGTATCTGGCCCGTTGGTAGTGAAAAATGATAACCCGTCTTCAGAGATTTTGGTTTTCATTCCTGGTTGTGTACGAAAACCTCACTAGGGGGCACCTGGGTGGCTCAGTCGGTTAAGTGTCCGCCTTCGGCTCAGGTCATGATCTCACAGTTCGTGGGTTTGAGCCCTGCATTGGGCTCTGTGCTGATAGCTAGCTCAGAGCCTGGAGCCTGCTTTGGATTCTGTGTCTCCCTCTCTCTCTGACCCTCCCCAGTTCACTCTGTCTCTCTCTGTCTATCAAAAATAAATAAAAAAAACAAAAATTTTAATAAATAAATAAAACCTCACTAGTTCAAAACAGTCTTTCCTAAAATTGGAGAATTTCCCAAGTGTAAACTGTATTTGTAAACATTATACTAAACTAAAGCACACTTACACTACTTAGTTGAAAAAAGTATGTTAAATGAAAATAAATAATGTCACCACAGGGCTGTATTAAATATTTTCTCTAAACTTTAAAACAGCAAATTACATCATTTACTTTTTAAAATTGTGCTCACAATGATTTATATATGTTGGGGAATATCACGGTACAGTGGTGTTCTGACTTCTGGCCCTCGACATAATCCAAAGGTAGAATACATTAAAAGAATAATCCTCAACAACCAATTATGGATTGTGCCAAGAACAAAAAGATGTTTTTGTTTTAGAATATCTGTTAATATATCACCTCAGCAGATCAATAAGAAAAAAGTGATCTTGGAAGATACACTATAAAAATAAACCCTAATTCCTAAGGGGGAAAAAACTCTTACAAAACCAGGCATGCGAAGGAACTTTTAAAACTTAATAAAAGACGGGGATGTAAGCCAGTCATCGATGAGAAAAGAGCAAGCTTGCAAGTTATTTCATTCATTAAATGATATTCTGGAAGCCATGGTCATGGCAGTAACACGGGGAACCGAAATACCGCTATGCTCATTAGAAACTAAGATGAAAAATTTATCATTTGCACATGACATGAATGTAAATATGAAAACACAGATAACGAATGAAAAACCTCTAAGGATCTAAGGAAAGGATAATAAAAAATGTTATATAACAGTTGTACGAAAAGTCAGTCATAACAGATACGGAAACTACTTGAAGAAAACAGTAAGTCCTCCCTGAGAGAGAAAGTAAATGAAGATTTTTAGTAAATTTAAAGTTCATCCATATTCCTAGGTGGAAAGAGAAAATATTATAAAGATGTTAAATTTCCCTAAATATATCTAAGTTTTCTTTCTTTTTTAATTTTTTTTGTTTTTTATTTATTTTTGAGAGAGAGAGACAGCACGAGCAGGGAGGGTCAAAGAGAGAGGGAGACACAGAATCCGAAGCAGGCTCCAGGCTCTGAGCTGGCTGTCAGCACAGAGCGCGACGTGGGGCTCGAACCCATGAACCGTGAGATCATGACCTGAGCCAAAGCTGGAAGCTGGACGCTTAACTGACTGAGCCACACAGGCACCCCTATATCTAAGTTTTTGATTCAAATACCAATCAGAATCTCAGTAGGAATTTTTTGAATGGATAGTGTTGTTCTCAACTTGATCTTGAAGTTCCCTTTATATAGAAAGAGTACTAATTAGGGCACTTACCATCCTAGATGATATAAAACACAGCTACCAAGTTTTACTACTTAAATCAAAGAGGTACCAACATAAGAAATGACAGAGAAATTCAGCAGCACCGACTCTAATACATCAACACACTCATCATACCCTAAAAACTGCTGGCAAAAGGCTGGATCACGTAATCAAGGATACCAGCAAAACTGCCGGTATGTGCAAGAAAATCCAGGCTGAAGCTTACTTTCCAAAATAATTGTAGATGGACCAAATAGTAAGAATAAAAATCAACAAAACACAAAGTCAAAGATTAATCTTTTAGGATGGGCAAGACCTTTGCTGTAAAAAATAAAATAAGGGAAGTTATAGAATATTTAGCTATCTAAAATATTAAAATTTAGCACCAGAAAAAAAATTTTTTTCAGTAAAATAATGATCTGGTGGAAATTTATAAATTTACAAGCCTTTTTTTATTTTATTTGAGATAGAGAGAGAGTCCATGCACGAATGAGGGAGGGGGCAGAGGGGGAGAATCTTAAGCAGCCTCTACAACTCAGTTCCACTGAGCCCGATGTGGGGCTCCGTCCCACAGCCCTGGGATCATGACCTGAGCCAAAATCAAGAGTTGGATGCTCAACCGACTGAGCCACCCAGGCACCTCAATCCTTTCTTAAAAATAAATTAAAATAGAGAAATATGTGTAGAACTGGTGCAGCTTAATTTAAAAATCACCAGTTTATGACAAAGGCACACGAACTGACCAATCACAAAAGAAGACAAAGGACAATAAATATCATGGAAAATATTTATCTTCACCTGGAAAGAAATGCAAATAAAACAGTGAAGTAACACATTTCCCTCCTCGTGGTTGCAAATTTAAGATTAAATAATAGTGTGTTTGAGAGAATGCCGAGTCCCAGAGCTCTTGTCCTGTTGCAAATTCGCAAACCAATTTGTGGTAGATGTGAGGACTTAACACAGTACTCTTCCCTCAGAAGAAAATAAGAAATGCTCACAAACATTCACATTTAAGGATTCTCATTTCAGAGGCACCTGGGTGACTCAGTCCATTAAGAGTTAGACTCTGATCTTGGCTCAGGTCATGATCCCAGGGTTGTAAGATCAAGCCCCGTGTAGGGCTCTGCGCTGGACAGTGCAGAGCCTGCTTTGGATTCTCTCTGTCTCTCTTCCTCTGCCCCTCCTCCACTCTCTCTCACACATGCGTACTCTCTCTAAATTAAAAAAAAAAAGTGTCATTTCAATGTTATAAATGAAAGTAAAACTGGAGAAACACCACAAATATATAGCCTTAAAGAAGTAGTTAAATTATGGGATGTCAGTAAAATGAAATAACATGCGATCCTTGGAACACATTTTCCAAAATCGTTACTTGCTCATATTGTGAAAACAATAGGATTAAAAATAATCTGATCAATGCAATCCCAGTTTTAGGTGGAAGATGAAGAATATGCATTGAAAACGATTAAAAGGGAATATACCAGAAGTTAAACCAATTATTTTTTTCTAGTCAGATTTAGGTGACCATAATTTTTATTCTTTAAACTTGTATGTATTTCTGAGCAACACCATGAACATGAATTGCTTTTACAATCATTAAAAATAATAAATGTTATTTTTTGAAAGGATCACCTTGTATGTCCAAATTATCACTAAATCTGAGTTAATGGCATCTAAATTAAGAACATTTTAATAGTAAAGCTTTAATAGTATAATATATGCACAGTGGGAATTCAGTATATTATATTGATAAGTTTCATTTGTAGCAAGATGCTAAGTATAGGCTTAAAAAGGAAATTATTTTCCAGAGATTTCAGGATAAGTAATTGTTACAAAATAAATTGTGTTTCAGCCTGAAAAAAACCCAGCAGCAGGATCCAGTAGAGCGCTCACAGTCACATCAACTGACACACTTTTCTAGGTATGTCAACATGGTTTGTGTATTCTGGGGGGCAATTTGTTTCCCCATAGGTTTCTACAACCTTAACGGCTTTGCAGATAGTCTGGTAACAAGACTACATTTATAGAAATGGGAGAAAAATGCATTCGGGTACTTATAGCATGTTTTAGAGGTGTGTGTGTGTGTGTGCGTGCACGTGCGTGTGCACGTAGTTTTGGTGTGGTACGTGTGTGTGTGTGTGTGTGTGTGTGTGTGTTTTCCAATGAAATATTCCTTTTGAAGCTCAGAGCTTAGGCAGAGCAAGCATGAGTTTGGCGGGTACGACTTTCAAACGCTTAAAACAGCAACTTTAGTCTCAAGTTATGATTGGCATCAAGCAAAATGCAGACTCTGTTTGTTCTCCAAGACTCAGTGGAACATGTGTGTGTGTATCGGTGGTGGTGGATGTGCACGTGTGCGTGCGTGTGTGTGTCTGTGTGTTGTTGAATGTAAGAAAGAGGTTTGAAAAGTTCAACCGTAGACACTAATGAATTTGGCATCCTTCAAGATGTGTCTCCTAAGGAGCAATTCTAATGACAGGCCGTGACACATGCTCTAAGGGAATGTGACAACCGTCCCAGTTGGAAGGCCTGCTCTCGCAGGGACCCGCTCTGGGCTCCCGAGCTCTGCCCCGGGGAGAGCAGGCCGATAGCCCTCTGGTGACCAGGCTGTGAGCCTCAGGTGTGGCATCTCACAAGCCTTTCAACCACGACAAAAATGATCCCTGGGTCAAGGTGACTATAAACCGACCACATCAGATTAGATCATTACCCAGGGACAAGGTTACCTGAAGGAAGAAGGGAAGCTTTACCTTCCAGTAATTTTGCTTTCTTGATGTCTTTGGAGAAGGTTCAGTCTCTTTTTTTTTTCTTTCGTTGATTTCCCTGCAGATGGGCACTGCAGCTTTGATTGAGTGCTGCCCCCAAAATTTATGAGAGTTTAGGGGAAAAAAAAAGCTCTTCGAAGAGACTCAAGTCACAGGGAACCTCTGTCGCCTTTTAAACCTTTGATCATCTGAAAATAAAAGGCAGATAACTTTTGATCGCATAATTGTGCATGGACCATATTATGCTTCCGCTGGCTTCTAGACTCAGCTCCTTCATTTCCGTTTTACACACCTCTATTAGTTTCCACTCCTTAACACCCCTGTCCACGCCTCTCTCCATTATGGTCCTTAGATCATTTGGTCATTTGTTTATCTATTTGAACACGCAGCAGACATTTACTGAGTTCCCACCATCTATCAGCATCTTCGTAAACATTGGAGATATGGAAATTATCGTCATGGTCTCTAATCTCAAAGGGCCAACACTCTAGTTGGGACACAGAAAAGGAAATTAATTCACTAGTCAATTGCTGCAATAAAGCTGCGTACAAATGATTACACAGTACAGTGACTTGCAACAATACCCTCTTGCTCTTAAGAATCTGCACTTCAACCGCAGTTCAGCAGATCTAGGTTGAGTGTCGGTCTTTTCAGCTGTAAGTCAGCTGTGTTTGGCTCCAGACTGGGGGCCGGGCTCAGATCTTCTTCACGTATGTTCGCTCTGAGGCCCAGGTGGAAGCGACAGCAGATTCTCTGGGGGATGCTTTGAAGGGCAGGTCACAGTGCAAAGACCCGAACTAAACCATGCGAGCACTTTTAATACAACGCCTGCTAACATTTTAACAGCTGAAGCAAGTTACATTGTTAAGCCCAGTGTCGATGGAGTAGGGAAGTGTGTTCCACCCACTCCAGTGCATTACAGGCAACCCGGTAGAGTGAGGGCGTGAAGAAATGACAAGATACAAATCTACCACATGAATGATGACAATCAGGCGTGATACATGGCACAAGAAAAGTCTAGTCAGGGTTTTAAGGAAGTACAGAGAAATTTCATAGAGGAAGGACGTATCAATCACAGTTGAACCAAGGAAGCAAAGTCAATAGAATCGATAGATAGGTGGTGGATGGACGGGTGGAAGATAGATAGATACATGCATACATAGTTGTTACAGGGATTTAACTTTACAGCATGGTTAAGCAGTTTCTATAAGGCTTTTCCTGCATCTGACGATGGAACTTGACTTCGCCGTCAAACAGTCAAGAAGGGGAAGTGGATGCAGAAGTGAGGGAGATCAAGTGCACGCTAGATCACCCAAATGCTGAATGCTTGCATGCAAGGATGGACTGAGACACAGGTCTGTTCTTGTTGTCTCTGCCGTGGGGACCTGGATGATGGGGGTAAATCCGCACCTGTTGCGGAAGTCAGAGAAGTCAGGACGGATCTGGGGAAGACAGAGCCAGCTCAGCTGGCGCTTCACGCCGAGAAGGCAAGTCAGCGCGTCGGCAACTGTGTGTGCGAGCTGCAGGATGACTCTGCTTCCCTCTGTCCTTCACGTGTCCCCAGATTCGTCCTGGAGCTCTCCCTAACCAGAAACGTGTAAAGGATGAGAAGTAGATGAAGGAGGAAAAGGAGGAGAAGGAGGAGGAGGAAGCGGAGAAGGAAGAAAATTGAAAACCGGGGAAATGTAGTTGAACATAGTCAGGCTGACCCATGACAGAGCCATCACAAGGGAACCCTGATCCAACTGTCAGAAAGAGTAAATTAGAAAGTGCTTTCAGTGAAGGCGTGTTTGGACTGAATCTTGAAGGATGAGCAGGAGTTAACCAGGAAGGAGGAATGACCGTTTAGGCACGTACAAAGCATGAGAAAGGTGAGGCTCAAGAATATGGACCCGGTGTGGGAAGCACCGTGGCCCAAGCCACCAAGAACACATCACGGTCAAGGTTGGGTTTAACTTAGTACAGCAAAGGAGAGTGCGCACGAGGGGTATGATGGGGCCCCCCAGGGAAAGAGTTGGAAGAGGCTCATTATGAAAGCGGGGCTGGTGTGCATGCTAAGGAGGTTTAAGGGTGTGAGTCAGTTCTCATCAGCTGTGTTTAAGAAGTATTGGCTATTGTAATGGACTGAATCTTCTCCATTACCAAATCCACGTACTGAAGTCCTAACCCCCAGGATGTCAGAATGTGACTGTGTTTGAAGATAGGGCTTTTAAGTAGGTAACGAAGGTTAGCAAGGTCCTAAGAGTTAGATCCGATAGAACTGGGTCATTCAGAGAAGAGGAAGAGCCCCGAGGGATGTATGTGCACAGAAGAAAGGCCTTGTGAGGACCCGGAGCTACACCTTAAGGGGAGAGGCATCTGGAGAAACCACAGCTTCCAACACCGTGATCTCAGACTTCCAGCTTTTAGAGCTGCTGATTAAGTGCACCCCGAATCTGTGTTCTTCTGTTATCGCCACACCCACGGACTCATCCAGGTATCCAGGTAGCTTGTGTCTAGAAAGCGGGAGGATGAAAGCAGAGCTAGCTTCCGCAGGTGGGAGAGGAGGATATGCCCCTTATTTTTGTGGTTGCAATGTCTTTGTCTCTCTTTCGTTGCACATGGTCTCGAAGTCTGGTTATGTTTATATTCCGTGAGAGTTGTTGGTGTTTGGCTGGGAGCATCGTGGCCTACCTGTCAGCTCGCAGCTGCCGGAGCTGCGTCTGGCCCTCTCGCTGGCATCTGCGGAGAGCAGTCTCACCCACTGATCCAGAAATCACACCGAGTCTCCAATGCTTATTTTGTTGATTGCAGATGCCTTTGTTCGGTTCACCAGATTCGCAGCCTGGCCTCGCTCTTCGTCACGTCTCTTCCCCCACGTTCGCCAGTACTTGTGCTGTTCTGCTCAGACTTCCTTTTCACTGTCACCCACGCGTGAACTGCCTTCAGACTGGCCTCCCCTGCTGGGGTGTCTTCACACTTACTTTCCACAGCCTCCTGCAAAGCAAGCATACCTTTCGAGATTCCCCACGAAGGATTCTTACGTTACTCTAGCCGAGCCTTACCGAGTCTCCTTCCTTGGAACTCCTCTGGCTCATAAAACATCACAGCAAATAGACACTATTGTTCTTTGTTCCATGTGGATGAGTTCTGTGTTTCTAACAGGAATGTCCATTTCCTTTCTGGACCCGCCCTTTTTTAAAGTAGGCTGGGGCGTGGAGCCCAGCACAGGGCTTGAACTCATGACCCTGAGATCAAGACCTGAGCTGAGATCAAGAGTCGGCCACTTAACCTCCTGAGCTGCCCAGGCCCCTCCAGAACCTCTTCTGAACTCAACTGTAGGCAAACAACACTGTAGTCCCTCAGCTACCAAAGTGTGGTTGGCGTATTACATCATAGTTTGGTTTCCTTGTTAAGCCGGGACCATATTATGACATCTTTGTGTTTCCTTCGCTGCTGGGATGGTGTCCTTGACTTACTCCTGTATTCAGCCAGCCTGCAAGTATTTTTGAGTGCCTATTTTAGTGCTCGGCACTTGATGTTTAAGCCAAGTCCTGAAGGATACGCAGAAATAAACCTGGTGAGTGGGATCGCTGGAGAGTTCTGCGCATGTGGGAAACAGCCAACCCAAGTGCAGAGGCGGGGGAGACCCTGCGTGTGCAGGCCTGAAAGAAGTTCCCAGTGCACAGGGCACCGGGGCACTGGCCGAGAAGACTGTGAGATGAGGCTGGAGACATGGGTGGGTGCTGTGAGTCACAGCATGTGGCTTGGACTGGAGTTTGGGGCGGAGATGGAAGGCGGGCACCTCGATGGGTGCTGAGCAGGTGGTGAGTGTGACCATGTCTCAGTAGCAGAGATCTCACCGCTGAAATGTTTGGCATGGGCCAGGCAGAGGGGCTCGGTAGGAGCAGTGGTCGCCTGAATTCGGCTTGTGCAGATGGCGACAGTAGGTGAGCTGTTGAGTTTTCTTCAACACACTCTCACCGTCTTTTGGGCAATTTTTACTTACAAGCATTCTAGTTCTCAGGTATTTAGATTCATCCAATCCTTCTCTGGCTATGGAATTCAAAGCAAGTTTTGGTTTAAAAAAAAAAAAAGTGGCCTGGGTGCTGATTGCATGACTGGGCTCACTGTGAATTCAGGGAGCTGAACGCTTGTGGGTCCTTCTAAGTCGATGATGCTTTGCTAAAAAGTTTAAAGCAATTGGCCCCAGAAACGTTATCTACGGCTAGGTTTTCATGGTTCCTTGTAATGTTGGAAATCCTCATCTGGCAAAGTTCATAGACACCTTCAAAAAAAGACTTTTGCTCTTGGCCTTTTTGAACTGCTGGGCCCAGCCAGCCCATCGGAAGCATATGAACTTGTTCTACTCGGGGCTCTCCCGTTCTGTGGGCTGGATCCAGGCCCCCCCTGGCTCCGGGCCGCCTTGTTTTTAAAGTTCTGCATTAGAGGAGTTGGGGAAGAGCGGCAGGATTCTGTCTCAGGAGCCGGGGCAAGCAGCAATTTCGCCTGCGGCTCTCAGGCGGCCCAGCCCCCTCTCCCTGTTCAGTGCGTGCAGGTGCGGGAGTAGCCTGCCTCCTTTTCAACGAGGCTGCCCTCCAGAGTTACCACCATGCTTCGCAACTGGCTCCCGGAACTTCCAGAATGTTCTGCCTCCTATTTGTACTGCCCCGCTCTCTCATTTAGCATCCAAACAAATAATTCATGCTCTCCTGGCCAGCAAGGTCACTGCAGACTTCACAGGCAGATGTTTTCTCTCTCCAGTGAAGTCTAAGCCCCTTAGCGATGCGTCTGCCCTTCTCTTTCTCTGGGAATCTTTCTGATTTGCCCTGGGGTTCTGGTCTCGCTTCTCTTCTCGTTTTGTGCCCACGGTGCTCCTTCTGGCTGATCTCATCCACGCCCGGAGGTAGTTGTGCCTGCTTCCTCCACTCGGGACGGCTGCCGCCACCAGCATCTTGAGCTCAGTGTGTTCCCTGTGGACCCCTCACCCTTCCTGTCTACACGGCTGTGCCTTTTGAGCTCCATCTTAGTTAGCCATATCATTGTTTGCCAAAACGGCGTGTTAGCACCACCAGAATCACCTTCCACTCTAGTGCTTTTTTCTGTTCTACCCATTTAGTCGTCCATGTCATGGTTCCATCACTGAAATATCCTTTCCCCTCTTCCTGCCTTCTAGATAGCCACTGCACAGATGGCGTGGGATAAGGGGGAGAAATGAGCCCGCCTCCATCTCTGCCACCTGCTGCATTGGTTGGGGTGGCGTCTCCGGACCCCAGTGTCCTAGGCAGCGTCGTGTGGACAGTGAGATCCACTGGCTGCACTGCCCCGTTAACGGAGTGGTTTAATCTTACGGGGAGCATCTTCATAAGCCCAACCGATGGGCCCTGGTCCACCTCGCAGGTCACCTCATGTCTTACTTGGATGGTGGCATCCCCACTGCGCTCCCTGACTCCAGGCTGCTCTCTGTTCTTGCTTCATGCTGCATTCTGAGTCCAGAGACGCGGTAAAGTTTTCATGGCTTCCCACTGCCGGTTTCCAGTATGGAATGCAATGTCCTCCCTTCCTCAGGTGCCGGCTATTTTTGGTCACCCCGATCATCCTTTGGCCTCTAGAAACTTCCCTTTGAAGATGATCATTCAGTGATGTTCTCAGAACATTTACCATGGATACCATAACAACATTATTGTGCACATTCATATATATACATATTATATGTAAATTAATATGATTATGTAATATGTACTACATGATATACATATATACACATATATTAATGTACATATGTATTATACATATAATATATACATGTTATATATGTGGCATTAATGTGCCTATTATGTATACATGTTATATATAACATCAATGTACATATTATATATACATATTACATATAGTATCATTGTTTGCCAAACAATGTAATATAATATATGTAATATAATATATGCTGTGTGATATATGTGTATATATCTCTATGTCTGTCATCTGTCTATCTGTATCAGGAATAAACAAGTCAAAGTAATATTTAACATCTAGCCTGCCACATCAAACAAAATCAAATTAATGCCCTTTTAAAAGTGAGGACACATCTCCTGGGGAACTGACTTAAGGAAATGTGTTTTGTTTTGTTTCTAAACAGAGGATGGAAGTGATAAGAAGATAAGTCGTATAGACCTCGGGGACCCCAGGGAGTGACAGGCAAGTCGTGCAGGACATGCCTGGCACAGAGGCGTACTGCCAGCCCCTGGGGGCCATGGCGGAGTTCACTACGGAGCTAAATACACAGCTCAGGTCTCCTCCTGAAACCGAATGATACACAATAGTGCCTCTGATTCCTGTACCTTGCCCATTCCTATCTCTTGCTTTTTCTAGGACATCACACACACAAAAAAATGCTCTCTTTGATCTTGATTATGAAAGTTTTGTCTAGGCATCTCATCTTCAATGCCCAGTCCTACTTGCTTGAAATTTACTAACTCCCAAACTTCACCGTTCTGGGAAATAACCCATATAAATGGTCCTTTAATATACAAATATATATATTAATGTTTACTTATTTTTGAAACAGAGAGAAACAGAGCATGAGTGAGGCGGGGTCAGAGAGAGAGAAGGAGACACAGAATCTGAAGCAGGCTCTAGGCTCTGAGCTGTCAGCACCGAACCTGATTGGGGCTCCAACCCATAAACCGTGAGATCATGACCTGAGCCAAAGTTGGACGCCCAACCATCTGAGCCACCCTGCCGCATCTATATTTTTTAAAGCTTATTTATTTATTTTGAGAGAGAGATAGAGAGAGAGAGAGAGAGAGAGAGAGAGAGAGAGCACAGGAGGGGCAAAGACAGAGAGAGAGAGAGAGAGAATGCCATGCAGGCTCTGCACAGTGCAGAGCCTGATGTGTGGCTCAAACTCATGACCTGAGTCAAAATCAAGAGTCAGATGCTCAGCCAACCGAGCCACCCGGATGCCCCTAAATGGTACTTTAAAGCGCAAAAAACGAATTAGAATGGCAAGCTTATCTTTCTTTCCATCCCAGTGAATCTTTCATGTACTTAAAGTCAGGAACAGACCTTCCTAATCCTTGTGTCCCTCTGAGGTTCTGATTTAATGACTCCTCACAGCTGAGCCTGGACAGCATCTCACAAACTGTGTCCTCTAGCTGTAAGCCACTGAGATTAGGTCACTTAACAAGAAGAATGTGCCTCACTGAGAAACCCAGCCACTGAACAAATGTTTAGTAAGTGTCTCCCATTTGCTGCACATTGTTCTGAAGTGGAGATAAAATGGAGTAAGTTCCTGCTTTCATGCACCCTACGTTCAGATGATTTAAAGACAATAAACAAGTAAACAGGCGGATGACTGAATCTCAGGGTTATATATAAAGAAATGTAACATTTAGAACACCTGCAGATTCTGTAAGAGCTGCGAATGTGTCGTGAGGTTTCCCGAACCACTTTCCCGGACCATCTGGGTTTCTCTCTCGTCTCTGTCCTAGGGTCGTGTGACTCATCTTCCTGTGAGATAGACGTGTGTGCTCCGCCCACAACCTTTGTTATACGTGTGAACTTCTTAAGGTTCCCTAGGATCTGAACCACTTGAGCCAGAGGGATGCCCACGTGCACCACATTCTACATGTCCATTGAGGACTCGCGGACAAAAGTCAAGTGACAGAACCTGTCCGGCATGGCAGTTTGCACAGGCGAAAAGGCAGGTGTGTGTGTTTGGGTCTGTCTTAAAAATAGCAGCAATAGGGGCGCCTGGGTGGCTCAGTCGGTTAAGCGTCTGGCTTCGGCTCAGGTCATGATCTCACGGTTCGTGGGTTCGAGCCCTGCATCAGGCTCTGTGCTGACTGCTAGCTCAGAGCCTGGAACCTGCTTCAGATTCTGTGTCTCCTTCTCTCTCTGACCCTCCCCTGATTGCACTCTCTCTCTCAAAAATAAATTTTAAAAAAGCATTAAAAAAATTTTTTTTAAATAGCAGCAATAAACTTCGTTTCCCATGCAAATGTTAATAGCTAACTTAGGTTTAGTCACCTGCGGCCTTCTCAAGATTTCCCATCTGCCCAGGAGTGGTCCTTGACAAAACAGGAGGCCAAAGAAATCACTGCTCAATTGTGAACATGTTTGCTAAGTCATAAGAGTTCATGAACCAAAGTTAGTTATTTTATCAACTAGTTAGTCTGTGTTTTCGTGGAAATTCCTTTACTTTTTTCAGCTTGTCTTCAACAGACCTGTCGCTAGCTAGACAGAATTAGCTCCCAGACCCACTTCCTGGAGTCTGTCTGCATAGCGCCTTTCCTTTATAACAAGAAGTCATTATTGCTCTCTATATTACCTCTTAAATTTATCTAGTGCATATTTTCAAGTGGCTTCTCGGAGCTCTAAGTACTGTATGGTTTATTATTTATATCTACTTATTGACAAACACCACACTTCACATTTTAAGGGGTTTTACAATGATTCTTGCTAATTATTCACCCTCATGCCCCATGCATCTTAGTAAACATCTCCGTTTTTGAAATGAGTAAGCAGCCCCCTGGCTTGGAGAAGGAAGCCTGTTTAGAACGTAGGGGCCCTGGGCTTGTTACTGGGATCGTGGCCTCCTGTTTCTACAGTCTGCCGTGGAGGTGACGTTTGAGTGCTCCAGCGACAGGAACTCATGTTACAGAGATCCTCAGATTACCACCAAACCCTTCCTTTCCCAGCGCTGCCAGGTTTTACTTGAAACCGACTGTCAGTTTTATGTTTCGGGTAGTGATTTGTGAGGCCCACGTCCTTTTGGCTCCAGAGGGTTTTCCCCTCAAGGGGAGGGAGCGCCCTGGAGTCTGAGGGACCAGGATGCCTCCACGGCACACTCATGCCGTCTCCGGTCTGCGGTCACCCCTGTGTGCAGACGTCACTACTTGGCCTCCATTTTGCCCACAGAGACCCTTCCTCTGAGGCTGATGAAGCTGATCAGAGGGACCCCGTGGCTTCTGCTTGATACCAGCTCTAGGCAGAAAGTTATCCATTCACACACAGACGTACAACCTCATCGCGCTCGTGCTGTGTGTCACTCGCCGAGTAGGCCAGAAATCCCTTTCTTGGAGACCTCGGTTGTGGCTTCATATTTACCTCCTGCATTCTCTGTGTGATCTTTCCACCTTTCATAGCGATGTGCTCTCTTAATTAGGTCTGGCCAGTCTTCATAGCTGCTGCGGTTTGAATGTTATGTCCCCCACCCAAATTCATGTACTGAAGTCCTAAAGCCTAATGTGTTGGTATTAGTGGGCGGGGTTTTGGAAAGTGATGAGGTCGTGCCGGTGAGCCTTCAGGCATGGGGGTAGGGCTCTTACAACGGAGACCCCATGGAGGTCCTCCGCCCCTTTCACCGTGTGAGGAGCTGTGAAACCGGAAGAGGCCCTCCCTGGGACAGGACCGTGCTGGCACCTTGGACCTGCCAGCCTCCAGAACTGTGAGAGAGAAAATTCTGTTCTTTATAAATCCTCCAGTCTGTAGTATTTTGTTTCAGTAGCCCAAATGGACTCAGACAATATCTAAAACTCACAGCTAAAGAGATTTAATGTGCTGGGTTCCTCCAAATTCCAAGATTACTCGTTTTGGATGGGAATCTAAGAGGCAGGCGAGAGTCTATAGGTTCCCACCCTTCATCAAAGAAGGAATCTTGGGGCGCCTGGGTGGCTCAGTCAGCTCAGCGTCTGACTCTGGATTTCGAGTCAGGTCATTGTCTCGCGGTTCATGGGATGAATCACGCATGAGGCTCCTGGAAGACAGCACGGAGCTGCTTGGAGTTCTCTCACTCCCGCTCTCTGCCCCTCCCCCACTCGTTCTCTCTCTTCCTCCCTTCTCAAAATAAATAAATAATCATTAAAAAAAAGGAATCCGCGCTGCCTGGCCCTGCCTCTCTAGCCCGCTGCATACTGTACATTCCACTGAAATGCTCTTCTCCTTACCTTTTCTGTGTAAATGTCCCAGTGCAAACGGGACGAGGGAGTGGCTGACATTGTGGTTAGAAATTCAGCTTTCAATTCTACAAGTTCCCTGTCATATAAATAAATGCACACAATATGTACCTTTGAAAAAATTTTTAGGAAGCTCAAATCTAGAAAGGTCAAAAAGTCTGGCTGATTCTCAGTTCCCCCCCCCCCGCTGTGTTCCTACATTGCAGGAATTTTTCCATTCCCTAATCTTATTAGCTAAAATTTTAGTCTATATAGTTAAAAACAGAGGAATATAGAGGGCATTGAGATAAACTAAGTTTTTGTTGCTGTCCTCGGCCAACTGCTGCTACAATCTTTTGGAAAACAATTTCCCCTGCAAACCAAATGTAATCATCAGGATTGCTAAAAATCAACTCTTGTTATAGATGACCTGAAAAAAAATACCCCAGAGTGCTTAGTTTGTCTAGTTTCAACGCAATCTCCATTGGAAATAGAGTTTTGAAAGGAATTAGTAAATACTAGTAGCCAAAACATAACCTTTTAGTCAATTTTCCTTTCATTTACTATCCACTACATTTATTGCTATTGCATTAGAGAAGTGTAAGGTTCACTGCACTCAGCAGGTCAAAGCCGTGCCTTGGTTGGGGGTGCTGTGAACCCCTGGGCAGAGCGGAAGCGCTGGATCACACTGTGGAGCAGGGGAAAGAATCTGGGTCCAGGGCTTGGTTTACACTGGATTCCCACCCTCACTTACCACCGCACCCTCTGTGGGCCAGCGGTTCCGTTTTTCTGCATGTGAACTTTTTCAGCTAAGAAGGTAATGGTACCAGCTCCCCCTGCCCCACGGTGTTGTTACGGGGATTGAATGAGTTGCTAAATGTGAAAACATTCTGTAATTTTTATTTAATGTTTATTTTTTTTTTAAGAGAGAGAGAGGATGAGTAGGGGAGGGACAGAGAGAGAGGGAGTCACAGAATCCAAAGCAGGTCCCAGGCTCTGAGCTGTCAGCACAGAGCCCAACATGAGGCTCGAACTCATGGACCACAAGACCATGACCTGAGCTGAAGTCAGATGCTTAACCAACTGAGCCCCCCAGACACCCTGAAAATGTCCTGTAGTTTAAAACACAGCAACATATAAGGAATTCTGAGTGGTGCGGCTATGGCCAACTGAATGCATGAATTAGAATGAAAAGCGAGGTGAGTTTTTTCTGCCACAAATTTGTTAAGGAAACCAGATAGAGGCATTTTGAAAATGAAATGGCCCTTTCCCCAAAGTTCCAATACTTAGAAATAATTTTTTCCTTTATCTAGTAAATATGTATTAAGTACTAGCGATGGGAAAGTTATTCTACTGAGTGGTTTAAGAAGTGCAAAAATTAATCCCCATGGCCTTGGAGCCAAAGACTTACCACACAAGATATAAATGTGAGAAATCAGACACCTTCTTTCTGTTCACTCCTCTTTGTAACCCCAACTCCAGCACACACAACTTGCATGTATAAGCCCCTCAGTCTGTTATCTTAGTGGATTTTGGACACATATTAAAGTCTTACCTCGATAGCTTTCTCATTATCTAGGTCCCTAGACTAAAAAGGAAGTGGAGAAAATATTTAATGGTTTGGTTCGCTTCCATTCCTTACTACTGTGGATCCATAATTCATTTCCCTATAGGAATAGCTCCATGTACTCCAGCACTGGCTTCTGATGCCAAGAATCTATTTATGGATAAGCAAATACATTCTTGTCATATATTAGTACTTGCCTCATAGTTTAGCCCCCGTTAGAAACTCTATACAAGTATTCAATGAAGTGGGTCTAGAAGGAACATATTTTAACACAATAAAGACCATATATAACAAGCCCACAGCTAACATCATATTCAGCAGTGAAAAGCTAACAGGTTTTTCAGTCAGATCAGGAACAAGACAAGGATGCCCACTCTCTCCACCGTCAAGCCACACAGTGTGGGAAGTCCTAGCTAGAGCAATTAGGCAAGAAAAAGAGATAAAAGGCACCCAAAATTGGAAAGGAAGAAGTAAAACTGTCACTATTTGCAGATGACTTGATAGAATATAAAGAAAACACAAGACTCCACCAGAAAATCTGTTAGATAACGGATGAATTCGATAAAGTTGTGGGATACAAAACCAATCTGCAGGAATCTGTTGTGATTTTGTACACTAATAATGAATGATCAGAGCAATTAAGAAAACAATTCTGTTCACAGTTGCATCAAAAAGAATAAATTACCAAGGAATAAATTTAATGAAGGAGGTGAAATACTGTGTACTGGATGCTATAAGACAATGATGAAAGGAAATTGAAGGAGACATAAATAAATGGAAGGATATACCATCCTCATGAATTGGAAGAATTGGTATTATAAAAATGTCCTTACAGTCTCAATCTACAGATTCAATGAAATCTCTATCAAAAGTTCAATGGAATTTTTCACAGAAATACAACAAACAGTCCAAACATGTATATGGAACCACAGAAGGCACCAAATAATCCAAGCAATTTTGGAAAAGAAGACTAATAAAGATGGAGGCATCACAGTTCCTGATTTCAAACTGTATTACAAAGCTATAGTAATCAAAACAATATGGTATTGTCTTAAAACAGACACATGGATCAATGGAACAGAATAGAGAGCCCAGGAATAAACCCACACAGATATCCCAATTAATTGATGACAAAAGAACCAAGAATATACATGGAAGAAAGACCGTCTTTTAATAAATGGCGCTGGGAAAACTGTACAACCACATGCAAAAGGATGTAATTGAACCCCTATCTTATTCCCATGCCCCCAAATTAACTCAAAATGGATTAAAGATGTGAATGTGAGACCTGAAACCATAAAACCCCTAGAAGAAAACATAGGCAATTAAGTTCCTTGACATCAGTCTTGGTGATGACTTTTTTTTGATGTGACACCAAAAACAAAGGCAAAAAAAGCAAAAGTCAGTAACTGGGGCTACATCAAACTAAAAAGTTTCTGTCCAGTAAAGGAAACCATCAACAAAATGGAAAAGCAAAGTAATGCATGGGAGAAAATATTTGCAAATCATCTATGTGATAAGGGGTCAATATTCAAAATATAAAAAGAACTCATACAACTCAATAGCAAAAAAAAAAATCTGATTGAAAAATGAGTAAAGGTGGATGCCTGGTTGGCTCAGTCAGCTGAGCATCCAACTTTTGATTTCAGCTCAGTTCATGATCCCATGGTCATGGGATCGAGCCCCACGTTGGGCTCCACCCTGAGCATGGAACCTGCCTAAAATTCTTTCTCCCTTGCTCTGGTCCCCTCCCCTGCTCGTGCTTTCTCTCTCTCTAAAAAGAAACAAAAAGGTAAAGAATCTGAATAGACCTTTTTCCAATGAAGAAGTATTAAAAGCCAGCAGGTACATGAAAAGATGTTCAACATTACAAATCACCAGAGAAACACAACTCAAAACCATAATGAATACCACTTCGTACCTGTCAGATTGGGTTTTATCAAAAAGATAATAATGAACAGGTATTGGAGAGGATGTAGAGAAAAGGGATCCCTTGTGTGCTGTTGGTGGGAATGTAAACTGGTGCAGCCACTGAGGACAAAATCATGGAGGTTCCTCAGAAATTTCAAAATAGAATTACCATAGGATTCAGCAAGTCCATTCCCGGGTATGAAAATGAAAACACTAACTCAAAAAGATGTATGTATCCCCATGTTCATTGCCGTATTATTTACAATATCCAAGATATGGAAACAACCTAGGTGTCCACCAATAGATGAAAGGATAAAGAAAATGTACATGCACACAGAGGCATTTAAAAGAATAACATTTTGCTATTGGAACAGCAAGAATGGACCTTAAGGACATTACTCTAAGTGTCGTAAATCAGAAAAAAACAAATACCATATGATTTCACTTCTATATGCAATCTAAAAAAACCAATCTGAATTCATAAATACAGAGAACAGAGAAGAATGTTGGCAAAACTGGTAAGGGGGTCACTAGGTACGAACTTGTAGTTGGATCTGATGTATAGCAAGGTGACTGTAGTTAACAATACCGTATTGTATGTCCGGAAGTTGCTGAAGGAGTAAGTCTTAGAAGTTCTCATCACCGAAATTTTGTCACCATGTGTGGTGATGAGTGCTAGTTAGACTTATCGTGATGATCCTTTAGCAATATATACAAATATCAAGTCATTATATTGTACATCTGAAACTAATATTATATGTCAATTATGCCTCCAATAAAATTGTTTTAAATTTTTTAAAAGAAAGGAGTTTTGTGTCTGAGCAGCATAGTTTTACCATTTTTTAAAAGAGAAAGAGGGCATGAGCAAGGGAGGGGCAAAGAGAGAGAACCCCAAGCAGGCCCCACATCATCAGCACAGAGCCTGATGTGGGGCTCGAACTCATGAGCCATGAGATTATGACATGAGCTGAAATCAAGAGTTGGGTGCTTAACCAACGGAGCCACCCAGGTGCCCCGCCTTTTTCTAATAGACAAAACCGCCGCCAATGTCTAGCCATTCATTCCACTTTTTATTAATCTTTTCACCAAAAGAACACCCCCAGTGTTATTATAGAATCTTCTGGTATTTTAAGATAAATTAGCATTTGTTGCCCCCCCCCCATTTAAGAGCGGGGGTCAAAGAGAGCCATGGAGGCATTAAGTGCCTCCTGCCTCCACAAATCACTAAGGGAATGGCTCCAACTCTGTCTCTCTCCAAGGTCTCTCTGGTTCCGCAACCATTCATGTGATATTTATCTTGCTTCTAAAGAGCATCATAGGGTTTATGTAATCGCTTTCTTTGGCAAAGTAATTCATTTTTATGTATTCATTCCATACCTTCTGTGGCCATAATGAAAAAAGGAAATTTAAAAATATGATTGTTTTAGGGACAAACATGATTTCATCCTTTGACCTTTGTCAAGTCGTCATCATGTTGTCTCACTGTCATCCAGAAATGGCTGACAGCCACTGCTGCTTCTAGTCCTCAGTGCAGTTGATAAAGTGGGAGAGATTATTTTGCAGGAGGTTAAGGAACCCTTACCCTCCGGAACATCTCCATTTCCCTGGCTGGGTGCCAAGAGATTAGCGATCTAGCCAGATATTGGTTGGTTTTCCAGATCCTCAAAGGGGAAGGAAATGGAGCACGTGTTGTTTTCCCGTCTCACTCTCATCCCGATGGCTGTTGTAACTCCAGCTCCTTACTGAGGTGTCTGGTTGTGCTCACGGAAGACAGGGGCGTACTTTGTCCTGGGGGGTGAGGAACTCAGTATTGAGTGATCCAGTTCTGTTTCGGGCTGTGTTCTGCATTGTTCCATCCAAGCCTAGAGCATTCTGCGCTCCGTGTGAGCACCCAGGAATGACGTCTTAGTTTGCACTTTTGGCCTACGGTTTTGTCCACAGCATCCTGTCTTTTCTCTATGCATTTAACCTGCTGTTGCACTTGGCTAATCTGCACGGAATTCTTCTAATTCCAATAAACAGAAGCATAATGCATATTTCCCCGGCGGACTGTCTATGCTGAGTCCGCTGAGTGCCATGAAGTAGGGAAACCGATTTTTCTTATTTTGGAAAAGAGCATCTAATTGGTCTTTTGAGGATGATGCGCCGGTGTCAACTGGTACTTCAAAATGACCAAACGGTCTTTGCGCTGTGCCTCCTTTAGGTGCCCTGCTTCAGGTGGATTCTGCCGTCTCTGGCAAGGGCTCTGGTGTGCAGAGAGTTAAAATATCGCCAAGTCCCCCAATCTCTGTCTTCTGCATCCGTGACCCAGGGTGGGGCTAAGGGTCTTGACCTTGTCACTCTTCCTGAGGACAAGAGGAGAGGAATAGATGAATCCAACTGTGAGTTCAGTGTCCCAGAAAAGAGAAGCCAAGAATCCTTTTTAGCACACCCTGACCTCTCCAAATCCTCTGGTAGTCACCTGCGACGCTTGCTGACCGTGGAGAGCAAAGAGAAAATGTGACACTGGTCTTGCTATTATATGTATAAGGAAAAGGTAAATGGGTCGCTTATTTTTCTTTCCAATTTTTTAAGATGGTAATTAGGAGCATTAACGCCGGGCGGGCTTGAGTGAATGCACGCAAGACCCCTATAGGCAGCACAGTGTATTAATGTAAAAATATGCCTAGACAACATAACTTGTCAGAGAGGATTATTTCTACTTAGTGAATCTGCAGGAGCCCCTTTGCTCCACCATTCAGATTTTGACTAGAGAAGAGAGTGGGGAAAGAGAGAGAGAGAGAGAGGGAGAGAGAGAGGGAGCGCATTAGTGAACAGCTACTGTGGCATTGATGTTTGAGCGCACTTCTGAACTGGCTTTTGTTGAGACTATCAGTGTAGAAAGCATGCGCTGTCCCAAATCCGCTGTTACTATGAGAAATGAAGAGCTGCTTTTAAGGTATGTTGTTGTGTCCTTTGTTGTTAACGTGGGCTTTTCTAGTTTCTCGAGCTGCCTGAGACAATAATCATGCTCGGCATCAAGGAGCTCCCTGATCTTAGAGGGGGGAGAAAAAGAATCTAGAGAGAGAGGGAGGGGGGGGGGGAAACGAAATCGAGACCGAGGACCGGGAGAAAGGGAGCCAGCAAGAGAAAGGCAAAGGATTGCTCTGTGCGGGTTACATTTGCACCCGCTGCCTTTTGAAAGCGTATCGTGTATTTGTTCCCTGCTATTTGTGAGTGGCCGGTGGATAATTTTAAAGGCTCTGAATCTGGCTCTTCGTTTGCCTTTTCCTTTGCAATGTCTAAGCCTCTTTCATTATCATGCACTCTGCATGGAATAATCACCGAAAAAGGAGCTAAGGAGACTCCATATTAGACTTGCGTTCCAAATACCGCTCTAATCTGGACTTAGCCTACCTAAATAGTCCTTCTGTGTTACCAGGTTTGGATCACTTTATCCTGTTTGCCAAAATGGGTACCTGCTTACAGACCTCGGTTCATGCATGGCGTCCTGGGTCCCTGTGTGTTGAAAGCAAATATTTGTTCCTTGCGTCTGTGTTAGGGTTCGATCACATACCGAGCAGGAGCCACCACTGGCCTGTGGGGAAGCAGAGAAAGAATTATGATAGGATTGGCACCCTGCTTTGGAAATGTCGTCTTTGGTTTATTTGCTAGTGGACATTGTAGCAATACTGAATACGTCTTTGGGTCTGACAATGGGGCCGGTTGAACAATGGAGCTGTCAAACTAGCTGAATGCATGTCTGGGGCTTTTTTTTTTTTTTCTTTCTCAACCCCCTTTTTATCTGCTTTAATCTTGTTTGTATAGACTCTACAGAATGGAGAGCTTTTAGAACGGCTTGTTTGTGGTTTTGTGCTTTTAAAAAATTTAATATCTCCCATTCATAAGGCGTTTTGCATTTTGCAGCGATGTTGGTTGGATTAAGTTAGAGATTTATTGCTTACCTCTCTGTTAACTACAGAAAGAAATGTATTGATTGAGACTGCGTGTAATACCATTATCATTCTGGCAAATACCTTGTTATCAGACATGCCTTTACAGTGTTTAATGCTGGCGGATTTTAAATTTTAGATTTGCCTATCTGGTGGACTCCCGGAACATAGCATAAAAGAGAAGTTAAGGGGAATATTTCTAATGTTTAAGGAAATTATCATTTCTAGCCTCTACCCCTCTTTTGGCATCCAGGTAGATAAACAGTTTAGAAATCCAAGGACACGTGAGAACTTTTGCCCGTAGAATTTTGGTCATAAACCCAAACTATAAACTATTGTTACATAGCCTATTTAAGCTGTTAAGTTAAAAAATCTCTCCGGAGTCTACTGATTTTTGACATATTGTCATGTGCTCATAAAGTCCATTTTTACGCAAGGCAAACGTTTCTCATATCTTTAGAAATCTTTCATTTCATAACATAAGCGTCGATTTCTAAGGTGAAAACAGAGTTCGAAAAGAGAATGGGAAAATCTGTTTCAAACTTCTGAAATATTGAAACCATTTTCATTTTCACGCGTAATATAAGAGAACTGGTCCTGGAATATTCAGTGGCCATTGATTTACATGAAAATCATCATCCTAAGGTTGGTTTCTATACAGAATATATCTTATCTAATACTTTAGTGTTTAATTAGTTGTTCATGTCAAAGAAATCAATATATTGAAAAATGTTAGTAAATTTATGAGGGACAATTAAGGACCTAATTTTTAAACACAGAAGGGAAATCATTTTAAAGGGCAAAATTTAAAAAAAAATCTCATTACAAATTTTCCTCTTGGATTGTATTGTGGTTCAAATTAGCGATGCTCTCAGTAAATAAGGGAAAAAATGCATTCCGTATAAAAGCACAGTTACGGAACAGTAACTGTTTTTTAGAGTTTGGACATGCCTTTTAATTTTTTTAAGTTGAGGTGTCATGAAATACCTAATTCAAAACTAGTGAGATTAATGTTTGAAGCTAAAGAAATTGTCTTCCTAAGTATAAATTTTCTGTTGATAGTCTATTCAGAGCCTGGGTGGACCCAGAAAGGGTCTGCAGTATAATAATATTTCAGAAGTTATCCATTGTGAATAGAGTGGATTTTAAATGCATACTTATTATGGTCTCTTACTTCCAATGAGATCTGAACTGCTCATTCTGTCGGGCACACCAATAATTGCTTTTAGGATGAGCTCGTAAAAGGTAATTGGCGAAGCGTTATATCTGAAGCCCACTGTTACCATCACACCTAGATTCTGCTTTCATGGGAAATTTTTATTCCAAACAAAGGCTGCAAAGCCAGTTTTTGTGGTTTGGGAGAAAAGTGGTCCTCCGTGCTCCCTCGCTGCTTGTCAGTGGCACACCGAAATAAATAAATAACTTGGAAACCTCCATGTTGAATTTTTGACTCTATTATAATTATTTCCCTGTCAGCCATTCACTTTAATTCCTGGGTGGTTGTAATTAGGTCCAAGAACAAGGGAAATCCCCTCTTACTTCGCTTCTCCCGTGGTTTGACTCATCATCAGCTTTTAGAATTCGGAGACCCTCCTTCCAACATCCAGCGTGTGGGTATCTTTTCCTGTAGCCTGATGGGGACGGTGTGGGGTGGCCCGAAGTTGGCAAACTTGTCTAATTCCACAGCAGTAAGAAGACAGGTGATCTGTATCCGGCCGTTAGCCTGTGTTTGTGATGACCCCCCTCCATAGTGACTAAACACATGTCAAAGTAAATTTTAATTCTAAGCTGAGACTTGCAGGAAAACGAGCAGCAAGACTCAAACTGGGAAGATGGCTTCTTTCAACAGAGTAATGATTCTCCCCAGACCCCCTTTACACGTGAACCCTGGGAGTACTCCCAGAGACGTGCTCAGCAGACCACAGACTGGGATCTGTAACCTCAATGCAGTCATACCCTTTTTTATTTGTTAAAAGAAAATCTCACATTTTTTTTCCTTTTTTTAAAATAGGAGTGCGCATGATTGCAAAATATCCCCTTTGGGGCTGAAAAAACAACGGAGGCCATTTGATTCATATTTATATCTAGAACTTTATAGCAAGTGCGGATTGTGCTTGAACACCTAGGAAGTCATTCCAAGAGTGACTCGATACTAATTATTGTCATCAGGGTGGTTAATTGGGTAAAAATGTGGCTGATGGGAAGTTCATTGTGCAGAGCCCCGGAAACACCCAGGGTGATGAAAATGCACCCAGGTGCAGTGCAGGGGGCGGGGGCTACGTGGGCACGGTGGCTCCAAAGTTAAGGGGGGTCAGAATTTATGGGTGAAAACCGTGGTATAACCAGGGTAGTGGGGGGATGAGAACGATCCCATTTCGTGTCTTGTAGAGATGTCTGTGAAGTCATTCAGGGTGTATTTGCTCAACGACATCTTCCCAGCTCCGTTGCATTTTTTAAAATGTTTATTTATTATTATTTGAGAGAGAGAGAGAGAGAGAAAACACACGTGAGCAGGGGAGGGGCAGAGAGAGAGAATCCCAAGCTGGCTCCGTGCATAGCCCAGTGCGGGGCTTGATCTCACAAACTGCGAGATCACGACCTGAACCGAAACCAAGAGTGAGGTGTGTAACCCCCTGAGCCCCCGCGGGCCCCGCACCCCCCCAGCTCTTTTGCATTTATCTGCAGTTCTTCCAGCAGGAACAAGTGCACTCCAATCAGTTGCAATAACGCCTTGGTTCATCTTGATCAGCTTTCACTGGATTTCTTTCTACATATCGGCAGTGATGGGTGTTGAGAGGCGCAGGATTCCCCTTTCATAAAACTACTGCTTCGTCTCATGGTTATGGGCTTTGGGAGTTGTTTTCCTGTTGGTTTTTTTTTTTGTTTTGTTTTTTGTTTTTTTAACTCATGGTGACTTGTTCTATAGGAAAGACAAGGCAGTGGTTTGGAGGGGATTGAAATTCGTGGCATTTGACCTGACTGACACCGGGAAGAGGGCGTCAGAGGAAGGAAAGCGTATGAGAAGCTTTAATGTTGTTGCCCATTAAGAACTGAAGTGTCCTGGAGCTGAAGCACCTTTCCAGTCACGTGGCCACAAGCTATAGCGATGGGAATGATGTGGAAGCTAGACGGACCCAAAAGGGTGTGTGTGTGTGTGTGTGTGTGTGTGTGTGTATGTGTGTGTGTGAACCTCCACTCACCCCAGAAATGTGCTGTTGAACCCTGATCTGGGACGAGGCACCCTTAGTCCCCACATGACCTTCTGTTTCCTGCAATGTCCTTAGGGATTATCATGCATGGGTCTCGTCCCCACAGCTTTCTTTCTGTGACTGATGTCAGCGCATTTCCTTGTACGTCAAGGCCATTGAGTTAATGGGAAACGCCGTGTGTGGGGAGAGGACACCAGCCCAGAGTGGCACATCTTACCAGGGTAGCTCGATCCGCCACCTCCAGCCCATTCCACGTTGACCTGCCCATGATTGGCTGCCTAGGATTGGGATGAGTCATGGGGGTTTATAAAGCAGAACTTGTCAGCATGCCCTCAGAGAAGAATAAAACACTAGAATTTTCCTGTACAGTCATTCAGCTCAACAAACGTTGATGTCTTGGTCAAGGAGGGCTTGAGGTTTCAAGTTCTAACAAGGATACACCTACAGCATCGTGGCTTTATTCATCCCTCACTTGAGAAGGGTTGCAGCTGCAATCGGTAAAAAAAAAAAGGGTAAAAAGTCTGTGTTGAACTTCCGGATGGCGTTGCTGGCTGCTGGCCAGGGTGCGAACTACAGGAACCGTAGAGACGGGTCAGGTGCTGCTCGCCTTTGGGCAGAGTTCTCCCTCCCGGCCACACCGGGGCTGCGGGCCCCGCAAGGTCCTGGTCTTATGTCTTGCTTCTTGCACATCTTGGTCTGGGACCCCAGCCCTCTCCTGGGCTCTGCATAATGGCTTACCCGTTCATTCAGAGATGATTTCGGAAGCATCTCTGAACTTGAAAAACCCCGGAGCTGGTGGTAAGAGGCCTAAGTTCCAGATGACAGCGATTAGGATTCATTTGGAACCTTCTCTTTGGAAACTGACCCGATGAAAGGGGTGGAGGCCTCTTCCCAAGCCCCAAGATGCCTCGTGTCTGCTCTCCGTGACCCTGAGCCTTCCCCCGTCTCTGAGTTGGGCTGCTGGCCTTAGAACCGGAAGTGTCTGTGTCACTTTAATGCTACAAGAACAACAGGATTAGGACTGGCTCTCTCTTTTCCCATCCACCTGCCAATTCCAGGCTGAAACAGAGATTGGCTTGGGGAGGAGTTGGGTGATGTGGGTAGATTATGCCTGGAAGTAAGGAATAAAAACCAAACTTTATTAGCAGGGACTAGACTAGTCCCTCACATGTCATTTAATCCTCACAGACATCTGACGGTGGCAGTTATGTTATTACCGTTTTAAGTTTTTTTTAATGCTTATTTATTTTTGAGAGGGAGAGAGCACGAGCAAGAGAGAAGCGGAGAGATAGAATCCGAAGCAGGCTCCAGGCTCTGAGCGGTCAGCACAAAGCCGGATGCGGGGCTCACACCCACGAACCGCGAGATTATGACTTGAGCTGAAGTCGGACGCTTAACTGATGGAACCACCCAGATGCCCCTCTTATTACCATTTTAAAGATGGAAAACTGAGGCAGAGAGAGGTCAAGGAATAGGCCTGCAGACACACAGCTCACAGGGAAGGGATTCAAACTCAGGACTCGACCAGGCTCCTTCCCTGCCAAATGAAAAGTGTAACTGTCGAATGTCTGACACTTCAGTCCAGCCTTCCTGTGGTGCTGCGTTTCCGCCATGGCCTTTGTTTTTTACATGCTCCATAGTTTCGTCACCGAGGAAGCTGCACAGTAAGAAGAGGAAGATCATGAACAGGAAAGGAAACATCTCAGTGGCGTTTGCTTCTGACGTCTAACGACTCCCGGTATTTTGTCACCCATCTGCCTCCTAGCTCATGAGGTCTTCGCATTAAAGCATCCTCTGCCTCACTTTTCTCAGGCTTTAGGCTGTACAATGGGGAAAGATGCTGGCAGGGAAAAGGGAATTTTAAAGCATTATGAAATTTGAATGTAACTTTTTATCTATGAGGGGCCAAAAGATGTCCTACTGTCATCATAACCGATCAAACCACAAATATATATTGTGCTCGATATGAGACATAGTCTCCACCATCTAGAAACTCAGGAGCGTCGTGAAAGGGAGCGGGAAAAGCAGAGAAAACGGTATGAGCCGTGCATGCAGAGGAGGGGCAGTTGAAGGGGTCTGATGGCCACGTGAGTCCCTCGGAGAGGGTGGGTGTCCTTAGAACCCCCTGGAGGTGTCTTTGTAATTAAAACAAAGCAAAACAAAACTGGTAGCTTCCTCTCTTTTTCTTCCTCAGGCCCAACATCCTTCCCACCTCTCCTGCCCCCTGACCTTACCGTATTCCTAGGGAATAGGGCCAACTTAGCTCTTGGCCCCCACAGAGGATTGAGGCTGAGCTCAGGAGTTTACATTCAGCAGTGGAGACAGGATGGAGCACATTCCACGTAGCTTGGGTAGATTGCTACGCCACTTTGCCACGAAGATTCTGGGTAGTTCTTTTAAGGGGAAGAGAAACATTATTATTATGATGATTTTGGCCCCTAATGGACTTCAGGGGAATTAGCTAGTATCAAAAGCAAATTTCAATAGGAAGTCATTTGGGATTTTCAAAAACCTCTATCATAAGCTAAAAATAGCTAGAGATTTGAACCACATTATAGGGAAAAAATAAATTTCCTGTACTCAAAACCTTAATGTATTTTCAACCTACATGTCATTTTAATAGCTTTGTTACATAATTGCTGTTGGAATAATTAGGTTAACACATTGCACTTCTTATGTCAAGATCATGGTAGAGTTTGAGTTCTCAGCCCTTCACCCCTACGAGGGAATGATGACCACACATATGACAAACATCTAGCTGATGAGTCAGTGAATTAAATGACGCGCTCCCCAGTGTCACTGGTGGAATCAGATGCACAATCAAACAGGTTGGGCTGTTACATCTTCTAATCTTTCTTGCTCAGTTTGAAAGTAGCGTTTGCCTTAAAGAGTCTGATCTGCACGCACCGTATCGGTTGGCTTCTGATCCTGGTAACCGAAGCGCTTTGAAGGCGATCCGTCATCACTGTGGGTAAAGTGGATTCATGTGTTTTGTTTTACAGACACCCAAGCTTTTGCTCTTAATCTTCACTCTTTCTCAGGATGTATTCAGAAAGAACTGAGAGAGAGAGAGAGAGAGAGAGAGAGAGAGA
Organism: Mungos mungo; assembly: GCA_004023785.1. Classification (NCBI taxonomy): domain Eukaryota; kingdom Metazoa; phylum Chordata; class Mammalia; order Carnivora; family Herpestidae; genus Mungos; species Mungos mungo. The sequence goes on along the minus strand of PISW01000739.1, from coordinate 385,636 downwards.
GAGAGAGAGAGAGAGTTAACGTTCAGGCCAATGGGGCTGTCCTCCCTTCTGAGACTGCCTCTCGAGCTGAGTGGAAGTTTTCATAGTTGCCAAGATTGGTCTCAGACAGCCGCACCCCAAGGCTTGAAACTCCCTTTCCTGGTCCTTCCCCCCCACCTGTTGCTTCTCTCTCTCTCTGGACCTCATGTCTGCCTCGCTCCCGGACCCACCCAGCTGCTGCTCCTCAGCTGCTGATTTTTGTCAAGTAGACGTTTCTCTTTTTTAATTGAACAACACGTGACAGTAAGATGAGAACTTGTGGCCAATTCGGGAAAACCTTTTGTGGGGGTTGGAGGGGGCTGTTGGAGGGCAGATTGCCAGGGAATTAAACGCTTCATTCTGATAGGTATAAATTCTGTTCCTGCCGCCAGAATGGCACCAGATAAGGGTACCTGGTGTAGCCTGACACATCTCGGGATCTTCGAGAGACCACTGGAACATTCCTTCAGAGGTTTTAATGGAGTCTTCGTGTGCAAATCACCACGCTAGACCTTTTCCCTCTGCCTGGGGTTTCTCCTATGTACTCACTTCATGGGACAGTCTTGCATCTGCCCCCTCTCCCCCCGCCATGGTAATGTCTGGAAAGGAATCCCACGGCTCACTCCAGAGACAGCTGTTCCTAGTTCCGAAACCAGCCTTGGTCAGGGCAAGGCGAACTTGATTTCTCTCGCAGTAATCAACCAACCACAACTCTCTCCACTTTGGTAGTCACCTGCCTCCTCAGACACGCAGCTGTAGAAGGAAGCTTCTGGCATTGTTTGGCTTCCATCTGAGAGAGAAAACTAGGAGGGGGACAAACAGAAGGCAGCGGCGGTATCATGGAGAAGGGCAAGGGGAAGGGCAAGTTAGAGAGAGAAGTGATGAGCTGGCTGGGCGCTGGGTCTGAGAGACCCACAGTGTTAGCATTTCATCCCCTTGGAATGGAAGCTTCTGGAAACTCTAGAGGGGTATCTCATTTCGGAGCACGAAGGTACGTATACAAAGAACCGTCTTCATTTTGAGGGCCTCTTCCGAAGGAAGATAAATTCACCATTATGTGTTTTTGCTCTATTAAAAACAGATTCAGAAAAACACAAGATTGCAAAAAACCAGGAGCAGCTGTTCTCAGGGGAGAAGGAGTGCTTATAATTCCCGTAAAAATGTAAAATAAGACTCTAATAACTACTTCATCTTCATTGGCATTTAATTTTACTTAAGTCATTTTAGGGATGTGACAAAGTCACCATTCCAGAAGCTTTCCATTGAAAATGGGGTGGGGGGTGTGTGAATCATAAAGTGATCATTTTACATTTATAATTGGCGATAAAAGTATTTTTAAGGGATGCCTTTATGGAATGAAGGGAAGATATATTTAAATGTATTGCTTGAGGATCTGTTTGGGTTTTTTTTAAGCACATAAAAAAACACCATTGTTTATTTTTGCAAGTTGCTAATGAAACTGGAGAGAGCCAAGAACAAACACATGGCCACAAAGTCGGATACTCTCTCAGGTACTTAAAATTCATGTGGATTTCAAATTTATTGGCTAGAAATGATGGGAAATCCCCTTGTAGGGCCTGTGTTTCTTGCTCCAAATGGCTCTGAGCACATTAGTTTTTTTTTTTTAAACCGGAACAGCCATGTTAATAAAATTTGAATTTGAAAATGTGATAGGGGAAAGATGTTTTGGATTCCAGTTTGTGAGGATGAGCCAGAAGTGTGTGTGCCGTGGTGGGGGGCCCTTTTGTCAAGACGGTGGGTCTATGATAACATGGCTGGGAGTGTTTTGCTTTGAAAGAGGTTGCAAAGTAGCACATCGCGTATAGGAACAATTAAAAACATGGAAATTAATCATGAAATATACAAGGTTGTCTGTAGGGGGGAAAATGCTTGCAAACACTAATCACCGTACACCAAGCACTAACTTACGGTATAAACTTTTTGCAAAAATGTTGAAAGCTCCGTGACCAAGGGACTGTCTTCTGGCTTGTTGATGGAGTGGGGTGACTGGGATAGTATTCTTCCCCGCAGTGTGTCCTCTCCGTACAAATGCATTTATTAGCACGCTGTTTCTATTGAGATTTTTTTTTAAATGCCAGTGATAATTCAGCGCTCAAACAATGACCATTGGAGAAAACTCAGTTTGAGATGAGGCATGGGGGGTGGGGGGGGCGCGGGAAGCAGCTTGCTGAAACAGCACAGAGCACCCGATTGCCTTGGAAGGCCTCATATAAAATGAGGTCATTCAGAAACTTTCCCTTGAAGTGCTTCCAATTCTTGAATTGCCTTTTGTTTGGGAAATGAATAGCAAGTTGATTAAAAAAAAAATAGACAATTAGGGAAGGTAGGGGGATGGGCCTAGGAAAGAGCTTAAGGTTTTTCTACAATGCGGCGCAAACTATGAGGAATTTTCAGTGTTCCCAACAGACCCGTTCTCAGTGATGTCAGCACACAGTGGTGTCACCAACCAGGTCATGTCCACGAGAGGGGCCCGCTGATGAACTCGTCCCTTTTCACTGCTGCTGCTAAGATCCTTGGCTATAAAATAGCTCCACTGAACCCGATGAACAGCGGCCCAGTGGAGCTGTCTGCCAAATAACACCAATGGCCAAAACATGATACCTGATGGCTCATTACCGCATGAAAATTAAAAAAGGGGCCCCATTGAGTTGTGTTTAGATTGTGTTTTTTCCTCCTGCCAAAGCAGTGAGACGAGAAATTTACGCTTTTCATCAGGTGGTATTGGGTCGGGTGTTTTTGTTTTCGTTTCTAGCTTTGAGAGCTTTTGAAATTTTGTATTTTTCAAAAGGGCTATGGTGTATGTGCTACGATCATGGAAACAACACCCTATGGAGGGTGTGTGTGTGTGTGTGTGTGTGTGTTGTTTCTCTTTGGCACCTACATCAAGTGCCTGTGCAATCACTGTATTATTTATGTATTTGGCAGCCAAACTATTTAAACTCAGCGACACCCCATAAGCGTTCCTTGGTTCACATCATCAGGGTATCCCGCATAAGAGTGAGTTTTCTTTTTATCCTTGACCCTGGTTTTGCTTCTAACTTTAAATGGCAGAAGCAAATGGGCTTTGAAAACTCTGGTACACTATAGTTGTTAAATAAGGCAATAACCTATGCACTTGTAATTCTTTTTCTATGACCTACTTACATACTACTTCACCCTCCTTATAATATGATTAAAAGCTGCTTTGAATCCACTATTGCCTCAGGGGATTTGAGACTAGAATTTAACAAACTGCTGAGAAGGCTTAAGTCAGTAAGAGGGCTTCCCTACAGCTTCTCCCAACTAATTCACATGCAATTAAAGAGAAAATAAATATTTCACGAGAGTACACGTTCACGAAGCGTTTTCTACCTTATAGAACGTAGATATGTATGGAGCTGTATCCACAGCTGATTTGAAACTATTTTTCTTTCTGATGCATGCGGTTGTGTTTTGCTTCTGTTCCAGAGGCCAGTTCTGTTCATTCTTAAAATAAATTTGTTACACGGTCAGCTCATTATATACATTTGGGATTTATATAAATCATGTATGAAAACCAAGCACTGACAAGGTTGGTCTCATTTATCCAGTTAATTACTTTATTAAGATTATTGAGAGACCAACAAAATTCTTATCATTTGAAAGGCAGCCTATAGTAGCAAGAAGAGGCAGTAAGTTACACCTAGTACGATCAGGAGAACTTTGGGCATTTTGGGTCTAAGAATTCATTTCATTGCATCTGTTTTTCAATTCCTTATGAACCTAGACCTTGTTCCTCAGAAAGGCAATATTTTAAAATGAAGGTTCGTCCTAGCCCTGCATCTGTCTTGGGATTAGAAGTGCCTAGGTCAATGCCAGATATATTTTTCAGCTGAAGAAGGAAATCAAGTCCATTAAGTATGTATGGACTTAATTGAATACTCCAGGCCTGTTACTTCGTATTACTCAATCTGTCCGTCAAGCCTGGATTTAAAATTGATAGGTGGATTTAAAGTTGGTATATAAGTATCTGTTTTCATTCATAATCTCCAAAGATGGTCAGTTCTCATGATTGCACAAGAAGTTGTGAGAAGAGATCTTTTCTCTGAATAATGGTGTCTGATACATCACACTTACACCTGGTGTATTTAACTACACGTGACTTAGTTGTTTAACCCTCTGGCTGCCGGGACTGAACCCCAGGCTGCTAGGTCAGTACAAAATGAAAGCGATTACCATAAGAGGCAAACTGTAATTCTGGTATGCAATGTATGATGTTGCTTTAGCACATGAAATATGAGAAGTCTCACGTCCCTGTGACCTTGTGAAAAGTTTGGTTTCATCTAAATAACCAAACAAAGCAATGACAACAGCAAATTAGAACATCAGCGTCCACTTACCTTCCAAGAATTTTTGTAAATCACTTGGGAAAATTAAATTCCCTGCTTTATTCGAGATTTTTGCCATTTTTTCTCCATTCCTATTAGTAAATAGTCACACATCTTAAATGGATGTTTAAGCTTCATGGCCAATGCATTGCAACTCTCACAGTCTTTCAGTAAAGGCAGTGGTTTTTCATCATTAAATACTAGAAATGTTTCCTTTTTAAGAGAAAACGTGATTACTGTGATTCGCATTTTTCAGTCCCTTATCCGAACTTGCGCGTTTTTCTGAGATGATACAAAGGAAATGTAATTGTGCAGAGATTGACTCCTCTTTGTCCTTAAAGCCTCGAGATAAGTCCCTAAATGTCACTTGGGCCGTTTATCTGATAGTTACTTTGGCTAGCCCAGAAGGCCAGGTCGGTTATTACTGTGAGTTCATACGGTGGCTAGCAGATCGCACCGAGGAGCGTTTCAGCAAGCACCCGCGAGGCTGTCCTTTCTCCCGGCTTCGGCTAGGGACTTGGGTTTGGACCCGCATGCGATGCGGGCAGTACCGGGGCCCCGAACCCACGACAGCGGTCGTTCGGGCCTCGGGCCGGGCGCCGTGCACACGGCCCCGGGCCGCGGCGGCGCCGTGAACTAGTTCGCCTCGCCGGAGGCTGGGGGCCCTGGGCGCGTCCGGCTATTTTTGCCGGCGGGTGAGCGCAGCCTCCGCAGCCGCGGCCCCGGGCGGTCCCTCCCTCCGGGGGCCGCGCGGGCGGGCCCGCAGGGGTTAAGCGGCGGCGCGGCGGGCGCGGAGCTCCGCCTCCGCTCGCCGCACCTGGCGCTCCGCAGCCCGTCGCCCGGGCGCTGGCTTTCGGAGGGGATTGGCGGAGAGCGGGCGGGGAGAGAATGTGACAAGTGCCGGCTCGGGCGGCCGCCGGGAGGCCGCGCGCACCTGTCCCTGCCCGTCTCGCGCCGCCCGCGGCCGCTCGGACGCGCGCACCGCCGCCCCCCGCCGCCCGAGCGCAGAGCGCGCGCCGCGAACATGACTTCTGCCTTCAAGCTGGATTTCCTCCCGGACATGATGGTCGAGGGCCGCCTGCTAGTTCCCGACAGAATGTGAGTGCGGCCGCGGGGGGCCCGCGCGGCCGCTCTCCCCGCGCCCCCGGCCGGGCGGCGGCCGCCGGCGCGGCTTCCCGGAGCCCCCCGAGGAGGGCGAGGGCGGGCGGCGGCTCGGGCTCGGCCGCCTCCCCCGGCTCCGCGAGCCGGCGCCGGGCGCGGGGCGAGTGTCCGGACGCGCCGCGCGGGCGGGGCGGGGACCGCGGTCGGGGCGCGGGTTCCGGGCGGCGGCGGGCGAGCGGGGGGACCAGGTGAGGACCGGCGGGCCCGCCGCGGGGCCCGGGGGTCGGGGCGCGGCGTCCCGGGGCGGGGTGCGCGCGTGCACGCCGTGCCGTTGGAAACGCGGGTCTGGTGGAGCTCTGGTGGCCCATTTAAGGATCCCTTCTCCCCAGATCACCCGCTTCTCTGACTTAGATTTGCAAAGGTTCTCCGCCGGCGGCGGGAGAGTGGAGGAGAGAAGAGAAGAGAGAAAAAGGGGGGGGGGGGGGGGCGGATAATTATAAAGCATTAAAATAGCCCGGTGTACTCTGTTGCAGAAATTAGAGGTAATTTTTACGTAATCATGGTGGTTCGTCTGATGTGCAGTCTGTAATTTAATAATTAATGTGATTCTGGTGGTTTTACGTGTCGCCAAACTAGGGTGGAGAGTTGATTGGGAGAAGTGCGGAGCTGGGGTTTCTGGGGAAAGGAAAGTGGATCTAATTTTTCTCCGGCTCGTTAGTCTCGATAGGAAAGTTTCTCCTCTCAGCTCTGGCGCTGTCGAGTCAATAGCATCCACTTGTGTTTCAGGCGTGTTACGAAAAAGAAACCTAAAGGGCTTGCCAGAAGCGGGTCTGAAAGGTCTGTGCCCATTTTAGACTTGGAATGTCCAAAATTGCCTCTTACCCGGCAAGAATTCGGCTAGTGAATCTAGGCTGCAATTAATCTAGTGACAAAAGGACCGTTATCCTTGGTAAGAGTATATATAAAACGCTTCCTATTCTACCCACTCTACGACTTCACATCCATATTCTTTCTGACACCTTACTGCACCCTTTGCAATTTTTAGGCCATTCAGAGCTTTATGATCCTTTTCTCTGGCAACTCACTTTTCCCTGCGGTGCTGGATTCATTCCCTAGCATGTTAAATGTTATGATATGAGTTAAGAAATTTTTGAGAAGCTCCGCAGTGGCCATTTGAGCCCCTAGGATTAAAAAAGCAGAAGTGGGGGAGGGGGGATGGCTGATAGTATCTGTTAAGTGCGGATTGTCCATCCAGTCGATATGAAAAATGTTAACTTGCCTTGTACACACGATCAGGTTCACTGTCCCAACTAAGACAGTCAGATAACGTAAATTAAAATATTGAATTTCCTATTGGCAATTTTCTCTGGGAAATTAATCTTGATTAGTAGCATTCCCATGATACTTGTTTTACAAGAACTTCGTCCTGTCCCCCTTAAAATATATGTGTGTACAGATACCTAATCCTTGTGTGCACGTTTGCTCTCGGAACTTTTGTGGTTTCTGCTCTCGGAGGAGTGTGGGGAGGAAGAATTGGCCTGGTCGTGATTGAGTTTTCGGTCACCTGCTACTTAGGTGACCAGAAGATCTGTATCTAATGATTGCTCTGTGAATTTAATGTGTTCGTGGTCTCCGAAGGATGCTGTCTCTTGTCTGTTAAATTATGAATTATGAAAGTTTAATTCGTCTTTTTCATTTGGTGGATGAATGTGGCTTTTTCTAACCGTGTGCTCTGAATAGAGCCTTTTGTATCTTAGCCGGGGAGTCTCCTAGGCGAACCCTGATATAACTTCTACCCCCACTTCTCTTCCAGATGCTAGCTGTTTCCAAATGATATCCTTTGGAATCAGACTCCCATTGTTTTCAGTGCTTGCCAACTCTTGCTTAATTGAACTGTAAAAAAAATAAAAATAGAGGATCTGTAAATAATTTGTCTCCAAGATAACTCTTCTGCTGTGTCGTCTTAGTCCTGAGAGTACTGTAGCGTGTTTTCCAAAATAGTTTGTAAATAACTCCCAGGGGAGACTCTCCTTGGGGGACAGAGGTGTGCCAGAGGGCATGTGACTCCCTGAAAATGCTCGAAACGCACCTAGCGCTGAGTCGTCTGGCCATATTCATGCATGTGAGAGGACAGTTGTGCCGATTTATTGTTTTGGGGACTGGTTGTCACGTACGGTATATTGCTATTTGGACGAAATTGCGGTCGGCTCGATGTTGGCCTCTTCCTAAAAGGAACTTAAATAAAGCATAGGGGCTTTTCTGGTGTTGATTTTCTCAAGCAGTAGGACATATTTTCAATGGCATTCTCCCACAAGAATATATTACATAAGTTTGCAAGATGTAATATGTTTGAGTCCTCCAGGCAGATGAACAAATCGCTTTTGAGATGAATTATTACGCTCGATGGCCCCACGAGCCATCCAGTGTTTAAAGAGCCCGGATCATTTCAGGCTCTGCGGTGGCTCTGAATTGTCGGGACTTAGGCTTCAAAGTCTTGGCGTTTTAAGCCTTCAGTATTGAAACTGTAAATGGAAATAGACCTTTTAAATAATCTTAACTGCCGATGTTTTGTTGTCTTTGTGTTACTATAGGATATCGATTGTGACAAAGCATATTCAAGATAGACTAGGAACTGATTTCAAAAATTCGGTTTTAAACTGGAGCAGTTTGGGATGGGGGTGGGTTGAGGGTTTTCCTTTGTTTCACCTTTTTAATTGATCACGTATGCGTTCAGGGGTTTTAGATGCTTTTGTATTTTTAAACAGAAGAATCTAAGAACTCATGTCTTAGAAATGAGAAATTGCAGGTGGAAAAAATCGATAAATGCAGCTTTAAAATTATTCCAATTTGTGATGTTAGAATAAGACATCAAGAAACCAACAATAATTTAACTTATGAAATCTTATTTTTTTCCCCACATGCAGTAAGGAACCTTGTGGGAAATGAGGAAACTTATCCTGAGTGTAAATTTATCAATTTGGTGAATTCACCAGTTTTGTTCATTAAGGCCTCCCAAGTTAGAATAGCTGGGAAATGTCGGTCAGTGTCCAGTTCAGCTGAAAGCGGGGAGTGGGGGTCTAGGGACTTTCACTGCTCAAGTTGAAAGGGGCCTCAGAGGCCATCTGGTCAGACCTCGTTTTCTAGGTGAAGAAACTGTCGCAGGGGGCAGTGTAACCACTTCTGGAAGGCGACGGAATTACTGTTTGCTTCCTTTCCTTCCTTAAATGACGAAAACGGGTTATTAATGGAATACCTACTGTGTGCAGAGGCACCTTAATCACCTGTCTCTAACCTTGGCGATAGATCTGCAGGGGGCGTATTAAACCCATTTTACAGGTCGTGCTTACAGAGGTTCCCTGCTTGTCCATGCCGCGTAGGCACGGTTTGTGCGTGTTATGTAAATGCAAGTTCACGTGTGGATGGGGGAGGAAAGAGAACTGTGAGTTAAACATATGACGTAGATTTTTATCAGGAAACCAAAACGCCACGTGAGAATGGTAGAGCGTTATAGCAGATACGTATCGCTTGTTCGGAATTGACTTTCTGATTTGATTCAAGTTCACGCTGTTATCCATATGTTAATTAAAGAGAATATATTTTAATTAAAAGCATTTTGTGGTTTACAAGGAACCAGTAAGAGGAAGATGAAAAGCATTAGGGTCCCCGCCCCGTTTTTCCCCCCTAGATGGCATTTGAAGTGTATTTGGAAAATGCCATTACCAATAATGAAATCCAGCAATAACCGAGACTTAGCACCTGATTCCATGATGATCGTGAGAGGAATTAAAGAGAGAGGACTCTGAAAAAAGGGTGATGCATACAGATTTTTAAGGAAATTTTTTAAAGTCTTTCAGGTGGGATTTCTTAGTGAGCAATACGTAGTTTAGTGTCAGCTGCTTCCTGAGAACCAAAACTCCTCCCACACTGGCATTTTGGAACACTGATGTTATCTTTGATCTGGGTTAGAGGTCTCATGTTAATTGTTAAGTATTGCAGTTTAATTGTAATTTGCTGGCTTGAGATTACACTGGTATCTGTTGATGAGACGCTGTGAACTGGGAACAAGAACCTTGTGAGACAAGATAAAAAAGGAGATAAGATTTTTCGATAGGAACCTAGTAATTAAGATTTCATGGGATCATTTAGGATGTTTTCCACCTCCGAGCCGGTCCCCCCTTCCCCCAACAGCTGTAACAACAATATATTTGGCCTCTGATAAAAGACTGCAATCTCCCTCCCTTTTTTTTTTCTTTTAACATAAATTTGCAAACTTTCCATTTCTCCTTACCCCCCTTCCTTTGTGGTTTTGCTGCTTCTAAGTGAAATGCTCCTTCACGACGGGTACGTGGTGGCACGCAGAACCATCTGATGAACTGGAGTGTTCTAGGCCAGCACGGGCACCATCCAGCCCTGGTGCCAGAATTCGGGGTCGCGCCCGCTCATTGGTTGAGGCTCTTATGCGTGGACTTCTCCGCAGCCACCCAACGTCCGTCAGCCTCACGCCCCTTGAACAATACCGGAAGCATCCTCTTGTCCTGTCTGCATTCCCCCGGAAACCCTGATGTTTTCAACACGTTTCAAGGAGCCAAATTAATAAATCATTGCTAGGGAACACTTCCTGTGCTGACCTTCATCCAAACTTGAAAAGTCTTTATTTCCAATTAGAGCATTAACACCAGAGGGTGTTTTTGGATTTTTGGGTTTTTTTTTTTTTTTTTTTTTTTTTTTTTTTTGTCCAGGGGAGGCTCACAGTTTTGCTTTGTGTTTGCAGCTTAGGCCCCAGCAAGAGTCAGCTGTTGGGCCGTGGAATAGGTGCGCCGCCAGCGTTGCAGAGGGGAGGGCCTGGAGAGCGCGAGGGGCTTCCGGTTCGTTAACACCAATAAGTTCCTGCCCCCGTGTCTGTTTCACCGTCAGGGAGGGACCTTCACAGAACTGGGCAGCGTCACGTGCGCCACTTGTGTGGCCGCGCAGAGAACGCATTTGTGTCTTTCCTTAAGAGAAAGCTCTCTCGAAAGCCAAGAGAAATGGAGCTGCGCATTCCTGGAAGAACCTTTTGTGGGAAACAAAAACTAATTAGCGCAGTAAATGTGATGCTCTCAGGTAATTGTAAAATAATTATTCCCCGTTAGCATCATCGCTGCGTAATTGTGCCATCCAACATTCTCATGCTCGGAATCTAGATGCGAGGGATGGAAACCTCGCTCTCCTCCGGAGGATTGCTTTTTCATTTACTGGGAGCTCCAGGCTCGTCCAGAAAAGGACTTTTAAAGGAGGTCGGGGAAGACGGGGAGCTTGTGAATTGCTTCACCCTTCCCCGTTTGTTCGGAATCGGGACAGAAAATGATTCCTCCCACTGGTTTGATAGAAATACAATTCCAGGTACGTGGCTGAGATGCCCGGTGAGCGTCTCTGAGAGTCACCCGGAGTTTTATGAACGGTCTGTTTGATGAACTGCAGATTGTGTATTATGTTCAGATACTGAGAGTATCAGCTGATCCTTTAGAATGGAATGCTAATAAATATGTAATCCTACGGCTCTCAAAATGACAGATGAGTACAAATTCCGTTTTTGGTTAAATTTTAATTACTCCATTTGAATGAATGCCTCAGAGCCAACTTGCCAGCAAATTATTAGACCCATTTTTTTTCCTCCTGACGATTTATGTAAATTAAGTTTAGCCTGTATTTAGACTAAAATATCTTTTGGGTTTATTATTACAAACTTTTCTACTAGACTCACGTGGCCTTTTACTTAAGGTCAGATTTTAAATAAATCTGTCCTGAGGAGGTCTCCATTTAAATGATCAGTGCTCCCTTTTGGCCACCAGAACAGTAAGGGTCCTTCAGACAGATGACCGGGTCACGGGACTCCTTTAATAGTAACGGCACCTTAAAAATGGGGTTATGGGGAGTGTTTTAAGTCTCTTTTTAATGTTCATTGATTTTTGAGAGAGAGAGAGAGTGCACCTGAGCGGGAGAGGGGCACAGAGGACCTGTCAGCACAGAGCCCGATGCGGGCTCGAACTCACCAACCATGAGATCATGACAGGAGCTGAAGTCAGATGCTCAACCGACTGAGTGGTGCAGGCGCCCCCGATTTTAAGTCTTAATAACTGGAGAAGCCAAAGAGGTTTGGGTCCTCAGTAAGACTGCTGACACCTTTGTCAGAACCACGGACATCTAGTTCCCCAACCTGCTCGCTGCTTTGTCTGACACTAGAGGCTCCAGTAGGGCCTCAGGATCCCCACTTTCACAGATGATGTGGTGACTCGTTTCTCAGAGAGAATGTGATTAATTTCAGCTGATTGGTTTGACATTGTGACAGAACTTTCGGGCAGCTTAGAAACATTGGGGGGGGGGAGGTCCCATGGGAAGGTGACCAGTTCTGCTCTCATACTAGGATCTAAAGGTCTATGACATGTGTGTGCATGCACATGTCAGCACACAGATGCATGTATGTGCGTGCGTGAGAATCCATGTATGTGAGAAACTACCTCATTGGGCAGAATTCTTTACTTTCTTGAAACACCTGCCCCTTAGTGGTCTTCGGCTGTAACAGTTGTGATGTTGTTATGACATAGCCTGTGTTTACAGATGATTGTCTTCATAACTTAAAACTCGTAAGGTTTAGAAAGGTTTAGCATCTTGACCAAAGATGTATGTATTCACATCAGGTCTCACGGCCATGTTCGGACTCTCTGGCCCAGAACCCCCAAGTTGTATCCCTTAAAGGTAAGAAGCAATGTCCCCCCCAATGGTGCTCTCCCCTCCTCCTGGGTGCAAAGCTGAGAGTTGAGTGGCCCTTTCTGTCCTTGCTGCAAAGTGCCTGGACCTGGGGACCCCTCCCGTGGCTCAGTTGCAATCGAGATGTCGCTCCCCTCAGGGTCTTTCAGGTTTGAATGGAAGACTCTTGGTGGGGCAGTCTGGACTGTGGGCCCTAAATGACATTTCCTTGGGTGGCCCCAGCTGCTGCTGCCAGACCAGATTACGTTCCTTACCTTGTGCCTCGTGGCCATCGCCAGCCTCTTCAGTGACGCATGTCATTACCTGGCTGGCCCTGTTGCAAAGAGTCCTTGAAATTTCGATGGCGCCTGAAAGAGAGTTTAGCACCTTTACAGAAACCTTTAAAAGGCTAACCTTACAGGACAAGTGGGGACCTCTGAGGGGGAAGAGTAAATTCACGTAAACCATCTGAAACCCACACATACGCCCCCGCCCCGCATCCACTTGTTTTCTCTCTGCGTCTCAGAGTAAGACGTTGGGTGTGGAGCGGATAGAACACATAACGTGGAAACCTGACCTCCCATTTGTCCCTTGAAAACACCTTAGGGGAGTGAGGAAGGCAAAGATAAGGCCAAAAGGCCCGGGGCAGGAAGACTTGGGGAGAAGGCTCGCGTACGTTCACTTAGTCCGGCTGCTTTGCTGGACTCTCCACTCCTGATTCTGGGCACCCGCTCATTTCCTCAAGGTCCTAAGCAGTATAGCTGTTTCCGAAGTTTGCGTCCTGCCTGCCTTAGGTTTTCCTGATGGATCTCTTCTTAGCTCTGGTATCTGGATCTTCTCCAAGCCCGTTTCAGTAGGCCCTTCCCAGGGAGTTCTCCTCCGTGTGAAGAGAAGGGGCCACACCTGTCCGCCGCACAGCTCGGGAGCCTCGGCGGCGGCAGGTGGAGAGCCCTCGGCCGGCACCGTGGGCAGCTGCGCCGGACAGCTGCGTGCTCCGTGCAGAAAGCTGAGTTGTGACTCGGTACCTCGTGCACGAGGTGTTGAGGTTGTGGGTGTCCAGAAGGGAGTGTATTTCGGAACGATTAACTTTACGGACGCCGTGGTCTCGGGTGGCCACATCTGGGGCTGTGGCAGCTGCGCGTGCTTGCTCAGAATCCTCACCGGGAGCCTTCCCACCTGCAGTCACTCCCTCAGTCGGCGCTGGTGACCTCTTTCCTCGTGACTCCCGCTGTCCAGGCAGCCATCTCTCCTGGGTGTCAGGATTGCAGTAGGCAACACGCCAGTCCTTGGAAAGCCTGAATGCTGGCTACTACCACGGGCACCTCTGTCCCAAAGCAATTTCTCAGTAATTCGGGCACGTCTGTTTTACATGATGATGCTACCTGTCAGGATTCTTTTCACAAAAAGCCACATTTTCCTGACTCCTTTTCCTTCTTTCTTTCTCTCTCTTTTTTTTCCTGGCTTTTCTCTTACTCTTAGATGTCAGAGGGTCGCCTCCAACCTCTCTTTCTTCCTGTCCCGTATGCACCAGGGTGCTCCTGAACAGGTGCTCCCTCACTGTGGCCCCGAGGGGCCCCTTAAGAGGCACTGTGTTGGAGTGGAGACCCACGCCAAAGCACTTCTTGTCTCTTTCTTGAATGAACACTGGCCCCAGAATTCACTTATCTCCAAGGAAGAATTCAGGAAACATTATTCTTCATACAGAAACCATGTTAATTCCATCGGGTGTGGGGTGGGGGTAAAGTTTTTGTTAGAAATAACTTCCTCTTAGATTGTTTCAGCTCCTCAGGAACATTGGGCCTGCGTTGGGCCCTGCCTGGGCGGATGTCGGTTAGGGTTGGAGGTCGCTCTTCAAGACTAAACACCCTTTACTAAACAGCAGTCTGAGGCCTTTCTCTGGCTTGTCTTCTGGTTTGTTCCATGCCCACTTGAGGTCTCAGCTGACTTGCCAAGATTCCTCATCTAGAAAATAAGGATAATAAGATACGCTTCTTACCTGTCCCACGGAATTACTGCGACACTAACGTCGGGGAGGGAATGACAACCTAAATATTTTATTAGCTTCATGGTACTTAAAACTGACCACGAGTTCACCTCCATTTCCCGGGAGGGTCAAGTACAGCGGAACCTCATTACAGCTGACCCGCTAATGTTCTCTCCCTCAGAACATTTGTGCTTTGAAGTCTCAGCCAAAGGCCCATAAAGCAGTATTGCTCCCATATAAACTTCCAGAAAATGCTCCGTCCCCGGGACAACATTATAAAGGCTGATTTTTTTTTTCTTTCTCTCCCTTTTCTGCATGATGATTGAGAAATGAAATGCGGTTCGTCTCCCCACTCTGAACTCGTGGTCCGACCTTCCATTCTGGGATAGGGTTGACGCGAAAAGCAATATCTTCATCCAATATCCCCATGTGCGTATTCTGGGGGAAGAAAAAAAAAAGCCCATCTCTACACCAGCTGAAATAGATTTTGATTTTCTTACGGGGAGAGAATCAGCCGCACAGTAGGCTGGCCGGTTCCCAATAATGGAAGTCTTGTCCCTAGCGGAAGCCCAGCCGTTGGGAAAACAATTTGGGTGATGTGAATATGGAGGGGACTGTGGTGGACACGGGCACCTGCCTCCTCATCAGGTGATCAGGCCTCAGGGAGCCTAGAGAACAGAGAAGGAGGTTCACTGACGGAGGCCATGGCGTAGAGAAGGAATCCGTGACTTTTGGGAGGTGGCACAGTGGGGATCGGGTGTGAGCCGGGTGGTGCCCAATGGCAGGAGGCATCCCTGTTCTCTGGTCTGTGCTTTAGTAAACGGGCACCTCTACCCACATAGCTGATAGAGTCCCGAGTCCCTGACGTCCTCAGAGGCCGGAGAATCCTCAGCTGGCGTGAAGCTCTCCCAATGCTGTCCGTCACTTGATCGCTGGAGACCACACACGTTCAGGTTCAGCTGGGCGGCCCCCAGCCTGCCTGCGTGCACGGGCTGATGCGCGTTCTCGGTGACGGGCCAGAGGAGCAGTGAGCACCTGCTCTGTCTGAGCGCGCGATGTGGACCGCGGGTCTCCAGGTCACGGGCGCGACTGCCAGCGTTAAGCGTCCCCTTCCTGGCGGGACAGACCGCTCGGCGCTAGGGCGAACGTCGTCACCCCGATGCGGTGGGAGCACCATCCCATCAGGGATTGGACCTGAGCTTGTTGGGAAGGAAAAACCAGGGCTGTAGCCCAGAGCTGGCAGAGCCTTTGGAGAAGGAGCCGGCCACGCGGAGACTGCGAACATTCCTGGGCAGGTTGACCGGTACTTCGTCGTCGGCTTCCTGTATCATCATGTATCAGGCTCCCTGTATCATCAAGTATCCAAGAAGTCCAATTAACATTACAGGCGGCCTGTCAGTTGGGCCAAGATCTTGTTCCCGTTGTTCTAAGAAGTGACCACGATAGGACCACGGCCAGCCACAGAAGCCACGTGATGGCCTGTATCTTGCTCCTAACTGCATCTTTCTTTTTCAGGTCTGCTCAGAACATGATGCTTTTGATTCAGTTTGGGCTTCCTACTTGTCTGTTCAGTAAAATAATGGTGTCTACCCAGAAGCCAAAAAAAAAATGTTCGCTCGTGTCAACAAAGCTATAACTCTTTGACAAATAAATACTCCTTTTTAAATATTTTTCTCCTGATTATGGATGCTTTAAAGAACGCTACCTTCCATCCTGGGTGTACTGTGCGGAATCTTTCACAGTGGTAGCTGGCCCGGGGGGCCAGCCACCAGGCTAAGGAGTTTATATAAATTCCCAGTCATCTTCAGAAACTTTGTGCGAGGTGAGTTGTGTTTTGCAAACGAGAAGGGGGTTCAGTGTAGGAGGTGCTTAGTACTCCTGGGTTTCCAAGTGCTTGTTTACACAGCCTAAGGTCTGTCTCTCAGGCCACCTTGCATTTTGGTCCAGGAGGCTGTCTTTGGCTGTTGAGGGGTTCTGAGACCCTTCCAAGGACCTTGAACAGGTTGACTTTTGGTTAAGTTGGTGAGTTGGCAGCTGATGGTACGGGTTCCGAGGATGAAATACAGTTTCTTCGCTACGACCCAGTAATAATGTGCTTTTTATGTGCTTTTTTCACATAAATTGCTTGTTCTTGATTTTATTTCATAGCGAGACCAGTTTCTGGGTCTAGAAGGCAAGTGTGTTGTGAGCGATGTCGGTAGAAAGGGGCACCGTGGCAATGTCAAGGTCTCTTCATGCCGCAGAGTCTCACTTATTGCAGAGATAAAGCAGCCACTAACCCTGAGTGTGAAGGCAGGTCCTTCTTTTTCCTTCGAGATGACCATGTATTTCGTGAAGAGGTTTCTGGGGAGGACGTCATTAAGCGCCTGGCCTTCCCTCTTGTGCTTCCAGCTTCTTAATTTTTACATCTAATGCAGACGAATGCTTGGCCTTTCTCAGGTGCCTTGAGCCCAGAGCGGGCTGCCTTGTGAGTTAGAAAAAGGCTCTCAGGTGGCGTTCAGGGTCCGCCGTCCCCCTCGGCTGGTGACTGTTTGCCGTATCCTTCCAGTGTTGCAGGCAATTTCATTCCCCTCTGCAGGCGGGCCAGATAAGTAGGCAGGAGCATAAGTGAGTCTCTGAACAATTGGATTTTAGAAGATTGACGGTTGTGACCACCTTGAACATGGCATCCCGGCCATTTCCAGCGTCTGTAAACTTTGGACCTCTCCATAGCTTTTTGCTCAAGTGCATAGACACTTGAGGGGATGGACTCTGGAGTTTCAGGAAATCAGTCCTGCCCAACGTACAGGAAGGGACAGTGGACAGGTTGGAGGAGAATTCATGCATCGGGTGGTCTAACCCTCAAACCGTTTCCTGTCACATATTAGCTTGTTGACGTGCCTTTCCTCTTGGCGGGAGACGAGCGCCGTAACCTAAGAGGGTGTGGGTTGAGCGGAGTTTTCGTGCCCCGTGTGCTTATTGTGTTCTTGCTACTGATGCAAACATTATCTATAATTACATTTTCAAGTGACTGAAAATTGCAGGCTTTGTTGAACAAAAATACAGCCAAAGAATGGAATGTATACCCACTCCACCCTCATTCTGAGGCTTTCAGAAATCAGACTATAAGGCCCAATACCAGGGCTGTCGACTGCACGAAACCAACTCTGTTCCCCGATGTTTTAACACTCTGTCAACCGCTAGGTTCCCAAGGATGATCATATAATTGGGAAAGAATGCTATTACCCTTTCAGCACTTGGTTCGCTCTGTTGTCACCTAAGTCACAGTGCCACTTCCTCTCGCAAATGCTCTGTGTCCAGGATGTACAATGAGAAACTACAGTGGGATTTAGATGAAGCTTGAATAGGCCAAGTTGAGAGAGTGGGTGGAGATACACTGTGGCCTTCCTTGAGCGGATCCTGTTCCATCCGTGGCTGTGACGTTGTCTTCAAGCTAACGGGAGGAACGGGTGGTGACATTGTCACTCTGTCGTTACTTTTCTTAAGGTATTACACTTGTCATTTATGCAGTGGTTCAGAATGTCCCAACTCCCCCTCCAGACCCTAGTAGAGTTCAGATTCACCAAGAAACTGAAGGCAGACCTTTGTGATGCTTTAATCCACAGTAGAAGCTGAACACACACTCAGGTTGCTCAGAAACCCCACAGACTGTTCCTTATTCTTTTATTTTAATACTGGTTTATTTTTGAGAGAGAGAGCGAGCGAGCGCATGCAAGCAGGGGAGGGGCAGAGAGAAGGGGACCGAGGATCTGAAGCAGGCTCTGAGCTGACAGCAAAGAGCCTGATGTGGGGCCTGAACTCACAAACCCTTATGATCATGACCTGAGCCAAAGTCAGACACTCAGCTGACTGAGGCACCCAGGCGCCCCAGCCTGTTCCTGATGGTATCGGGCCCTGCCCTGACAGATGGGACAGAAATGTCATCAAAAGAAGAAATGTTTATCAGGTCATGATTAAACTGTGAACAGTTGAAATCTGTTGAGGTCTGGTGTGAACTTGGCGAATTGGATGTTCCTTCGTAACATAAGGTATGTCGGGTTTGGGGTAGGCCACTTTATATGTCCTATGAAAGTAACTATAACCGTATTCAGTATTTTTAACATTCATAGAGTTGAAATTAACTCTGGTTTCCAAGTAAAATGCCTTCTGTGGAATACAGCACATCAGCGAGCGCGGTGTGGGTTTTTATTGTATCTTTAATGGAAGTGGATTGTTGCAGCTTTCGAAGCAAAGCCTCTCTAGTGCAAACTGAGGCGTAGCTGGTCTTCGTAATATAATTGCCCAATTGCAAGGTATAAACAAAGGAGGGCAACTCAATTTGTGTATTTCATAAATTCCCTCAGTGAATTACAAATAACCTTCTCTTAGGTTCAGGGCCCCCCCCTTTTTTTTGACAGGTTATGTGTTTATGTCTCTAAGTGCTGGGCTTTTTGATAGCTTGGATTCTTAACCAATCAGCAAAAGTTACTTTAGGAAAATGTAATCAGCCCAGAACCAGAGTAAATTAGCTCTTACAGTTATCTGATTCCCGAGGTAAGTTGGACAGCTGAGGAGTTCAGGATTTACGAGTCACAGCTGACCTGTTATTTGGCTGAATCGATCAGTTTGTTGTCATGTGGAAACCACCTAAACATTTTCTGATTTTTCTGAACTGAAATCTGTTGGGTTTTTTTCCGCTCTAAACTGCCTCTTGCCGAACAAAAGTTGTACCTTATCTTAACCATCATTTTCAACAAAAAATATTTAAAGTCTCAGGGTACTGGATGGTCGCTGCCTGTCTCCGTATTCTAGAATTTAAAAAGCGCTACGAATAATTCCTCCTTTAAGTGAAACATTTGGTTACTGGGAACGTTATTCATCACTGTTGACTTTGTTTCTTTGGGGAAACACTGGCTTAAAGGAAGAGGGATCTGCACAATTTGTGTTGTTTGGGGCAAATAAAGGATTTTCTTGTTGGGGAATGAGAATGTTACTGTTGTCTCTTTGTGAAGATCTTCATTCTTCATCTTGTAGATCACACTGGGTAAATAATGTAACACTGCCACACCAATTCCCCCGTCCCCTTATCTGGATCCTTCCTGGAGTTCTTAACGATCATTTCACGTGCTCTTAGCACCAAGAACCCGTAGAGGAAATGTGGTTTCTTGGTGGAAGTGTTCCTGATCTTGGCCATTTGGAGTGTTGAGTCCAAGTAGTTTGGGAGATGGAGGAAATTGTTAATTATTAAGAGCTGTGCTGCTGCAGTTCTCTCTCCCCTAAAACAGCTGCCTGAGCACCCAGTGCCCTCCCCCATCAAGTCAGCTGGATCCGGTGGGTCCACAGATGAGTTGTGCGAGGTGTTACCTGCTCTACGCTTCTGCTCGCTGAGCTCCCTTCAGGCCCGCTCCTTAATGCCCACCAAATCTGGAATCTTGAGGCCGAGTGGGCACAGAGAATGGAAGGAAGCCGAGGAGATGAGCCACTTAACTGGCGTTCCAGATTGGACCCCGAGCTCCTGGCCACGTTCCTGGTGCTCAAGGTGGAGGGAGTGGGTGTCCTGGGTCGCTGGGACCCCGCCAGCTGATACCGGTTGTTACGGCGCCGTCATTATCATTGTCCCCCTTTCAGCCTGAAAAGCGTCCACGTTTGGATGGGAAAATCCGCAGTCCCCTGCTCACATCTGACCCCGAATCGCCAGCCGTCTTCAATACAGGGCAGATGTGCGCGCCAGCTTCTAGAAGTCTGTACGTAGGACTAAGCCCAGGCTTCTCCCAGAAAGGGCCACTCATGCTTTTAAACGTTCAGGTAAAGCGGTTTCTAGTCTGTCTCTGACCCATCCCTGTGCTTTGATCCTCATGAATAGCAGATTGAACAAATCCAACCAAAGCAAATGTGACAGAATTTTCACAAAAGCTTATTCTGTGTTTCTAATGTGTCTGCACCCCGCCGGGCACTTGGGGACATGCTGTCTCAGCCACTTCTCTCTCTCTGACCTGAATCTGGTGGACGGAACTTCCCTGGCTACAGCTTTGTCACAACAGCCCTCTGTCTGCACGGGCTTTGGGCATCGGAGGACCCTGAGGCCAGCTTTTCCAGGGCAGCCTTTCCGCTCAGTTCAGTTACACCCATGAAACAACACCACCTCTGAAAGCTCAGAGAGGACGCTCGCGTCTTCTGCTGACTTTCTGCTGGAGCGTGACCAGGGTGAGGAGATGATCTGATGGGACTCCCTCTGTGTGCTCCCGGAGGGACAGGAGAGCCCGGCCTCGGTGTGATGACGCCGCGGTGCCCGGGCATATTTTTGAATTCTAATCTCAGGGATATTTTTGCATTCTTCAGTGCTAATTGCTCTTTCTCACTCAGTGCTAGGATTTCAGAGGATTTGTGCAGTAGGTGTGTTTAAAATCGATTTCCTGATTTTTACATTTATACCCAGCTGTTTGTTATTCAGTTCAGCCATTAGCATCTGAGTCTCAATGGACCATGTAATGTGCAGCTGTAGCCAGATGTAACGCTTCTGTTCCCTATACGTTTCTGTTAGAAGCTTCGAGAGGCTGGCTAAAGACTGCTGATAACCGTGTCGCCTGCGTTAATTTTCCGTCCGGAGCTACACAGATTCTGCTTGGCAATTTTGTTTCACGACCAGCAAGCAGAGCAGCTGTGGTAGTACTGTTGACACTGGAGGTATCAAGTGTGTCCGCGTTGATATGAAAAGTACTTGTACAGCCAACTCGGACCGCGGGGAGCCGCTCATCTGCATGCACAAATACTCGGGAAGCAAGGTTGTACTTCCGAAACCTCAGCCAGGATTCATATCGAACCTTGGCCTAGATGAAAATAGGTTCATAAACTAGCCTCTTGAACTGAGCGTTTCTTAGGGAAAATAATTTGAGGATCATTTCTCTTCAGTCTATAGTCAAACCTTGTTTCTAATTTGCATTTATTATTCAAATCGGTGTTTCCTTTTGTATTTGTGTTATGTATCTTTGTTTAGAGGCTCCAGCTTCTACTAAATTTAATTACTTCCCTTCGAGGCTTTAAACTGAGGGCAGCTTCTATTAATTGTTAATTACTCTCCCCTGTCATTTGCACAGCAAAGGTACAGTTACTAATTGAGGGTCTGTTCTGTGCGCTGACAAGAGGCTTCTCCAGCCTCGATATTTACCTTTCTGTGGGGACCGACTTTTATTTCTCTCATCTTATCTTTTATTAAACATAAAAGTAGACATTCTGGTGATATATTGGCCATTCCTGTGATCCGACCGTGTTCTGCATCCCAGAGGAATAAATTGGAATCGTATTTGGCTCTGGGCTGCCATCTGGTGGTGGCTTGATTTCTCTTAGCCCCCTAAGACCGCTTCCTGATGGGAACATGGTACCCTTTGGTCTGCTCCTTTCCTGGTTTGGCCCCATGTCCTCTCTGGGGATTTAAAATGAACCTCATGCCTCGCAGGTGGCTGGGAGAAGCGTCGTTACGGCTCGGTGTTTTTTTATGTCATTACGTATTCATTGCACGTCTTCTAGGTATTTGGCAACATGACCGTCTCCTTGGTGTTCCTCACTTGGCCTCTGTGGTTCTGGTTACTTCCTGCTGCTGCAGGCCCCAAACTCCCCAGAGTTTGCCCTCTGACTGTGGGCATCTCACATGACTCACTGTTTGGCTCTCGACTTGTTATTCTCCATCTTCTCCCTCTTAGAAGGCTTATGTCCTCAACTACCCTCCCTCGACTGACGGGGGTCAGGAGAAGCTGGGTCTCCCCAGCTGATGTGTTCATTTTATGTGGGTGTCTTTCTTGAGCTGCGTTTCTGCCTCAGTAGCCTGGGCTTGGTGTCAGTCCCGGGAGGTGGTGAGTGGAGCCTTCCGCTCAGCCGTGGCTGCTTCCGGAGGGTTCCGACGTTGACCCTGGTCCCATTCCAACAATTTATTAAGAGCATTATGAATCCCACAGAGGGTTTTGTAATTTACTAACAGAACAGCAAGAGTGGTTTCTTCATTTATGTATCACACCCCGTGTTTCACAAGGTGAAGTCGCACCCAGCCCCGCTCGGTGCAGTCTCCACTTTGAAGCAGATTTGCCGTGGTACTTGGCTCTCACGTCACGATGTGCTTCTGGGCCATAGCCCTAGAACTTTCCATTTTTTAAAAAAAATCGTAAAGGTACAGAGCAAGAAAAAAATCAAGTTACAGGTTGAATTAATGAGGTGCGGCAAAGTACAAAAGCTTTAGATCCCTCGTTACTAGGCTTATGGCAAAACCAAAGTAACTTTAGTTTGGGTTTTTTATTGGATGTTGTAAAAATGCTCCGCGGCACCTCCCGGGAGGTGGCCGTGCCAAATTAGAAATCTGCCTCCTCTGACAGTAGTAATGGGCAGGGGAGCCCCAGCATATATGAGCAGTGCTGTGTCTCTCTGTCCCTCCAGGTGGCTGCCCCTGAGGGGACCAAGCCACACCGGCAAGAGGGTACACTTCAGCCTCACTTGACAAATAACGTCTCTGTTCCCCACCTGTGTCTGCGCTTCGAGTTGAGGCAGCCTCTTCCGTAGCCTCTGACCCACATTCTTTTATTATTTTAATTTTTTTCCAAGTTTATTCATTAAACCTTGAGAGAGAGAGAGAACACAAGTGGGGAAGGGCAGAGAGAGAGAGAGAATCCAAAGCAGGCTCCAGGCTCTGAGCTGTCAGCACAGAGCCCGATGTGGGGCTTAAGCTCTCAGACCTAGAAATCACGGCCTGAGCTAAAGTCGGATGCTCAACTGACTGAGCCTCCCAGGCGCCACTGCCTCTGACCTACATTCTTTTTTTTAAATTTTTTTTTTACAATTATTTATTTTTTGAGAGAGACAGCATGAGCAAGGGAGGGGCAGAGAGAGGGGGACACACAGAATCCAAAGCCAGCTCCAGGTTCTGAGCTGTCAGCACAGAGCCTGATGCAGGGCTCAAACCCACGCACCGTGAGATCATGACCTGAGCCGAAGTTGGATGCTCAACCGACTGAGCCACCCAGGTGCCCCGATGACCTACGTTCTTAATAGAAGAATGACTCTCTTCTGGGAGAGAATGCTTCAGAGGTGGTTTCCACTGTGTCACATCACCAGGACGTGCTGGTGGGGTGTGTGGTGTGTGACATGGAAGATTCTTTCCAACTGTCGTGCTTATTATTAAGTTACTGATGCAGGATGGTTGGCCTCTTAGGCAAGGTGTGAAGATAGTCGTTAGAGAACACACTTTTCTCCCAAAATGCTTCAAAACACTAGTTGTTACGGTGCGGGGACAGTGGGAATTCCGACAGGATGTCTGTGATCAATCTAATATTCTCCACACGGCTCTAAGAATGACTTCTGCGGTGAAACTGGCAATCCTCCTTGTAGCACTGATTTTGTACCTATGACACCTATAAATTTATGAATCCTACATAAATTACCAATGAGGGGAGGATGAAACACTTAAGGATTACAGTTCTACAATGTACTCTAACCTTTGTATAAATCTCCCACATAAACCATTTTAATATTTGGAACTCCATCTATGAGCTCGACATCATCATTATTTTAGATGATCCCGGTTGGGTTCACTTTTATTAAAACATTTCCAGCAGTAATGAAACCTCCTTATTAAACATGATTTTGGAATTAAAAATGGCAGCCTTTACAGGATCTTTGAACTGGAGGAGGGTAGGTGGGCCCTTCTATTGGAAGCCAGCTGCCCCGCCTCCTCGTTCCCCACCCCCCACCCCCCCAGCGACCACCGTGGCCTGCGCGGTGCCGGTGACTAGGCCACAGTGCGCACCCGCGGCGTTTCCCGTGGGCGCGCAGCATCCTGGGTGCTGGTCAGGCCCCCCCCGTTAGACCGCAGGACCCCGGGCGCAGAGGCCAGGATGAAGCGAGCGCTCCGGCCACGGCGCCCAGCGCTCCGTGCAGCCCAGAGCAGGTGCAAGCACGTCAGCAACTCAAAAGAAAACAGAAGACAAGTCGAGAACTCCAGCGTCGAGCATCGAAATGAACTGAGCACACGTTCGTGGATGTAGGACGTGAGGACAGCGAGTGTGTCACCGGACTGGACCCTCGCCCTTCCTGCCGTCGCCGCATCCCGGCTCTGGGGACCGGGAGCTCTCTGGTCCTCGGGAGCCCTCCGGTGCCCCGGCGCGCCGCCTGAGGGCCTCGGCTGTGGGCTTAATCATGCACCCGAGAGGCAGGACTTTGTTTCTTCCAGATCTGCCCACACACACTTTGCTCCCCGCGTGAGCTCTCTGTGAGCTCCTCGGTGCACATCATTAAAAGAAACAATTTGAGTCACAGGTTAATTTTTGAAGCTTTATTTAACGCCTCTCAGTGGAAGATGAATGTTAAATGTGCTTCATAACTTTCATCGCTGGAGAGAGAACTTGCTTGTATCAGTTTTGCAGGCTAGTTTCCCTATAAAATGAGAAATAATTATACATCCATTCCATTTGACCCTTTTATGCCAGTGCTCCTGAAGGAGGCCCTGGGCCCAAGGCAGCTCAAGTATGCAGATGCTTCTTTATTTCCTAGTGGCCTTGGGACCTGTGGTACATGTCGAGTGGCTGAGGCGGGAAAGGTGGAAGGATTGTTTTCTCTGTTAGGCTTCCATCGAGCTCCCATTGCTGTGTCACTTCCGGAAGGATTTCCAGACCATTCTAGGGATGGAGAAGAACAGAATGTGTTGGTGGTATGGATTCGGGCTGTTACGCAGTTTTGATTAAAGATTTCCCATCTTCAGAGTTCAGGGTCTCTTAGGAAAACAGCAGAGTTAAATTTTTTTTAATGTTTCTTTATTTTTTGAGAGAGAGAGAGAGAGACTATGAGCAGAGAAGGGGCAGAGAGAGAGAGAGATACAGAACCCGAAGCAGGCTCCAGGCTCTGAGCTGTCAGCACCGAGCCTGACGCAGGGCTCAAACTCACGGACCACGAGATCATGGCCTGAGCCGAAGTCGGACGCTCCACCGAGTGAGCCACCCAGGCGCCCCAGAAAGCGGCAGATTTATAAAAACTTGATAATTTTCATGTCCTGGACGATGGGACCATGGAAGCCGGCACAGGAGGACGTGAAAGCGCACGCCAGGGCAGGACAGACGGAAAGAGCGGCGTTTGTGTATCTGGCCACGTCTTCTCGGTGCTGCCTCTGTGAATTCCTTCCAAGAACGTGGAGATAATACAGAAAAAGCACTCACAAGACTGAGGCACTGTTTTGAGAAGTGCTAAAATAGGCTGGCTGTTCCATAAACACACCGACTTCTGTGTAGTACTTGAGAAGACCCTAATCTGTAACAAGATTTTCACGTAAAAGAAATTGCATCGTAGAATACAAGGAACAATGGGTTATGGAAACCTTAAAGGTATAATTTGATGGAATTTTAATTACGGGGCGGTAGAACCCTGAGCCAGCCGCCAGGAAAACTCTGTTTTATGCTGTGTTTGCTCCGTAGTTTATTTCGTTTCTGTTATTTGTCATTCTGGTCTGGTTGGTCTCTCCCTTTCCCTGTGTAATGATCTTAGTTGTGTTTCTTGGTTCAGCAGATATTTATTAAATGCTTGCTTCTCTGCCAGGGACTATTTTAGGTGCTGGGGGAACCCTGCGTCCTCAAAGCCGTATCCCCATTCACAGAAAAGAGAATTTTTTACTAGCCTCTCCTTTCATAAGCTCTCTTCCAGCCATTTTGCCTTCTTTCTGCCTCTTGGGCCCTTCTGTCGTCCGGCTGTGGTCTGCCTGCTCTGGAGCGCCATCTTTGTGACGGATTGTGTCCATGGCTGTTCTTCTGGCCTCCAGCCACTAACGGGGTCCTACTCAGTTGGGGGCAGGGGCGCTGTAACAATCTCCCACTAACGGAACATCTGTCTCTCACACAATGGGGCCTGGGAAGGCCGCCATCCAGGTGCTCGCAGAGCTGGTGTCGGTGAAGCCCCTCTTCTTCCTTGCAGATGGCCTCCTCTTGCTGCCTCTCCACATGACAGAAGCGTGGGGCTCTGGGCTCTTCTTAGAAGGGCACTGATCCCGTCAGGGGAGCCCCACCCTCGTGACCTCACCTCAGCCCAGGGACCTCCCCCAAGCCTACCTCCAGTGACTGTCATTTTGACGGCTGGGGCTTCAACGTAGGAATTTGCAGCGAGGACACACATACCCCATCCACACGGTAGTGATATTATAAAGACATGGCAGCAGACCCCAAAGGAGAGAGGGAGGAACCACAGTCTTCAGTCCGAAGTAGGACAGAGCTGGGAAGGGGAATGGTATAGCGTCAGGACCCACCAGCTATGGGTATAAACACACATTCTTCGGTATTCCCCTTAAAGCTTGGAGCGGGAGCACTTGGACAGCACACCAGAGGGGGTTCCCAAAGCCTCATGTTTCCCGAGAAAATAGCACTAAAATTGGAGATGTCAATGGTATTGAGTGTAAGATTTCATATTAAAAACATAACTCCGAGCACCTGGGTGGCTCTGTTGGTTGAGTGTCTGACTCTTGATTTGGGCTCCGGTCATGATCCCAGGGTCATAGGATCGAGCCCTCTGTGGGATTCCACAGTGAGCATGGGGCCTGCTTTGGATTCTCTCTCTCTTTCTCTCTCTCATCATTTGCCCCTCGCCCCTGCTTGTGCATGCTCTGTCTCTTTCAGTCTCTCATCATTTGCCCCTCGCCCCTGCCTGTGCATGCTCTCTCTTTCTGTCTCTCTCTCTCAAATAAGAATAATAAATCTCCTGTTTCTTAGTTCAACACATGTTCAGTTTCTTTTGCTCAATCAAGTTACACAAACTTGTCTGGGTTTTCCAGACCATTTTTTTTTTTTTTTTGAGCTGCCTTTCTGTAAACAGATCTCCCTGGGCCCTTCTCTGAGATGTCTACCCAGCGGGACCTCTGTAACCCTTCTGTCAGACACGACGGCAGTCCCTTTGGCATTGCACGGGTCCTGGAGATGTTACAGTGTGTAAGCTGATGTGTTTGGACACTCACAGTCCTGTTAGTGTGTGTGAGAAGAGTTCAGTTAGGATTATTTGGATTTTCGTGTCTTTGCTTCATATGTAGCACTGTCTTCATGAGATTAGTCTCATTACCCTGTATCTGGATTTTACTAAAATCATGTTAGGATCTAACCCTTGAGACATAGTTGTGTGTCCATGTTTAGTGATGGTTAGAATTAGAATAGTCTGGAATGCTGGTGGTGAACTGTATTTGCCTGGTTAGAAGTGATTCCTAAGAGGCGTAAGCTGGGGGCTTAGTGCTGGGCTGATATATCAGGAAATTACCAAACGATCAGTTTTCTGTTTTGGGGGGAAAGAAAGGACATTTTATATTTCCCACCTTTCTATTTTTCTGTTAGTGTTCCAGAGTAGACCCTCTGTTTAATTCAGAGCTTTTTAAAGCCCCACAACTTGGCTCGGAGTTACACGACTCGACACCAGGTGCTCAAAGGTTCAAGTTGCCAGGAGGCCAGGGGCGGTTGAGGGGGGACCGGACACCGCGTTGGCAGGTGTCACGGACATCCCAGGTCCCAAGTGGCTTCGTCATCCCTCGCGACTTCGTGCTGAGGTTTCTCCCGCAGCACCTTCCAGCCGGCTTTCCTTTTCTTTTTCTCTGAGAACCTCAGGGAATCCTTTTCCCCCTTGTATTTTTCTAGCGTGATTGGTTTTCTTTTCATTTGAGATACAGTTCACATACGTTAGGGGCCACCCCCCTAAAGTGTGCAGTGGTTGGAGTATATTTACAGAGCTGTGCAACCATCATCACCCCGAGAGTGGACTCTGAGAATACTGTCGTCATCCCGCCCCCCCCAAAGGAAGCCCCAAATGCCCCGTCCCTGCTTCCCCTCCAGCCCGCCTGCCTTTCCCCTAGACAGCCACTGCCCAGGGTCTGTCTCTGTGGATCTGCCGGTTCTGAACCTTCCCACGTAGACACAGCCCTGCCGTACGTGGACCTTCGTGTCCGGCTGCTGTCACATAGCGTGCTGTTCCCAAGAGTCACCGCAATCTTTGTCTTGATGGCTGAGCGTCTCCCCCGGCGGATGGGCAGTTAGGTGGTTTCCACTGTTAGGTCAACGCCTCCACGAACGTCCCCGCCCAGGCGTTGGTGTGGACGCATTTCTGGCGGGGTTGGTGCTCCGGAAGGCGGCTGACGGGTCCTGCCGTAATTCGGTGGGTAGCTTTTGGGGGAGCTGCTAGGCTGTCCCCACAGTGAACGCACCACCTGACATTCCCGCTGGCAGGACAGAGTGAGTGTCCAGGTTCTCCTCGCCGTCACCAACACCGGCCACTGTCTGAGCCAGTGTCTTTCCTCCTCGCGTTTGTTTTGTAGACAAGAAGGGTAGGATCTGGAAGGTACACCCGTGTCCCCGGCAGGGCCAGGGATAGAACCCGTGTCTCTGGTTACACCCGCCGTTCTCTCTGCCTCACTGCCTCAAGGGAAACTTCGTGCGGAAACGCGTGAAAGAATAATTGCTCTGGAATCACTGATGTTTCTTGGCCCGTCAAGAGGCTGGTGGTTTGTGTCCTCATCCTCTCTGTGATGACCTCCGCTGTGTCTCTAACTCGGCCTTTTCTCCCAGCAGCAGCGTCAGTGTCCAACCGCGTCCTCATCTGTCCCTGCTTGGGTGTGTCTCCGGCATCTCAGACTCATCCCAAAGCAAACTCTTGATCCCCTCCTGTCCCCACCCCCTAATAAGGGGTGCCCAGCCCCCCGGGGCAGAGCCCCCAGCCCGTCCGTTTCTCTCCTTCTCCACGTGCAGCTCATGGGCACGTCCTGTGGGCTCCGTGCCCATCGCACCATCGTCCGGGCCCCGCTGCGCTCAGCCGCACGCCAGCCACAGCTGCTCCCCCGGGTCTTCCGTGGGGCTCTGGGCCCCGCAGTCCCCTGCCCGGTGGCTTCCCTCCACACCGACCGAGAAACCCGGTGTCCTTACATGTCCCGAGGCCCCTGACTGCCTCCTGCTCCCGGTCCTGCCTTCTCCCCCCTCAGTGCTCTGCACCCCTCCCCCAGACGTTTCACACCAGCTTGTGCCCCCACTTCCTTCATGTGCCTGTCTGAAATGTCACCGCATCAGAAGACTGTCCCTGACCCCCACTGTCAAAAATAGCCCCGTTCCTGTCTGTCTGCTTACCCTCCTCCATCTCCCCGAGTGGCGCCTCTCGCTCTTTGCCCCTACAGCGTGCATTTACTTACTCATTGGTTCCTTTTCCGCCTCGCCTTCTGGGACGGGGGTCCCCGAGCCGCAGAGGGCTCGCTGCCCCCCACTGTCCCCCAGAGTGGTCCTCAGCACGTGCGGGCCCTGCAGCGAGCAGGTTAATTTATTCTTCTTGCCGCCACTCAGGACCTTCTTTGCTGTCAGCCTCCATTGGGTGGGCTTTTCATCCTTCCTACATTTTGCAAAAGATTTCCAAGCATTTATGTGTAAGTTTGGGTAAGCCTTTTCTACAGCACTGCCTCTTCACGGACACGTTTGTGGTCGTGCTGGCCAGGAGCTCTAGAGGCCTCCTCTGAAAACTGTTTCCCCCCAAGTACCAAAGATTATGATTATCGTATTGTCGTTTTTATGACTCAATCTGGCTTTAACACATTATAACAGTATGGACCCTATTAGCCAAGTACGTGATAATAGCCTCGTATGATAATACCCTAGGATATAATACCGTAGTAATATCTTATTACTGTGTTTCTGCTAATAAGGACCTCACTTATATACTCATAGAGTTTCTAGTAGTTCTATAAGAAATATCCAAGGATAAGAATCTGCTATTGGGAATCTTAACTGATTGTGGGACTGGGATACCGTAATACCAAAAGGGATACTGACAGAACATGTCCATATATTTTTGTACATCGGTTTTAGTCTTCTTGCGGCGCTGTGCATTATCACCTAAGATTCCAGATTGTTCAGGTACCTTCCAGCCTTCCTCTTGTCTGTTTATTCCATTTCATGCAGTTGCCAAAAATAAGTGAGGCTAATATTAACTTCGGTGAAGCTAAATGTCCCAGCGCCTTCCAGGACACTAAATAATTCAGGAGAATGGGATGCGGTGGCAAGAACTTGCTCTCTAGAGTCTGGTTCACCCGAGCCTGAACCTTAACCTCACTTTTGAGGGCACTGCGTGCCAGGGAGACTTGGTCCCCGCCAGCTTCGCCAGCCTCACCTGTCCAACGGGAGGAATCCCAGCTACCTCGTGAGATTGCGAATTCTAGGAGGTGATTTATATCAGGTACGTGGCACGTAATAAAATGCTCAATAAATGTTAACTGCAATTATTATCGCTATTATTATCCGACAACATTTGCACAGTCTGAAGAAATATTCTTGAGCAAAGGGATGTTACCGTGGCTGTCAGATAAAGAGTAGTAAATGGGCTTTAAATAGGGCAATAAAATGCAAATGCATTCCCCCCGAACTCAGAACTGCATCTCCTTCGACTCTTTGCAAATAACAAATATAATGCAATCGAGACCCCCTTAAGGCACCATATATGTTTATTGCCTGTTCAAAGAGTAGAAATTGATCTTCCTGTAGCGCCGCATCTGGCGAGGACGCTGGGGATACCCCTTAGCTTGTGAGCTCACTTAGTCTTAATGAGAGTCCATGGTCGTCTTTTTGCCTAAGCGTCTAGGGGTGGTGGGGGGAGAATCAGAATAGAACTTAAAAGGCCCTGGGTTTGTCCTTGAAGACAGCGGCCTGGTCCTGAAGAGCCTGTGCCTCAAGTGAGACCGAGCTGTCTGAATTTCTCAGCTCCGTTTTGTCACCTGCTGCGTCCCCCACCACGCCGTAGGCCACTGCACACCGGCGTGGCACCACGCGGAAAGCGCGGAGTGCCAGGGCCTGTGCCCAGACTCCCTGGTTCGGTGGGTTCCAAGTGGGGCTGAGGATTGGCATTTCTGGTGAGCTCCCCGGGGGTCCTGCCGCCGCCGGTTGGGGAATTGGACATCACAAGCCTCCACTGCGTGCGTTGGAGACCTCTCCAGAGCGCTGGGCCCTGGAGTCGGCCGCAGAGTATGCACTCGGTAAATAGTTGTTGGTTCGCTGCATCTGATGACACGAAAATGAAATATGAAGGGAGATCAAGTATATTAAGGTTCTCATTAAGTGCACTGCCTGATTCTCATTAAGACCGTCCTGATTTCTTTTATGTCCTGGGCATGTGGGCTCAGTGCTAATGTTCATGGCTTCTGTGTCCCCCACGGGCTATCATTTTCATTTTCTCCAAGGTTCTCCTCATTTACCCTTTCTTTTCTTGACTCGTTTTACAGAGAACACTAATACTAGCCCGCAGAACCCCCAGGACTAATGCGTGAGTGAGAGCCCTTATGCCTGCCTCCCAGAGCGTGTTGTGTCCTAGTCCCTTGTCACTAATCTCATGTCACTCGGTGTCTCCACCCCGTTAGCATAAAGCTGAAGCTTTCGGCTTGTTGCTGCTGCATTTTCTAAAATCTTAAATTTGACTGAAATTGCGTCCACTGAGCTTACGTTCGATTGAGTCACTGGGGAGAAGGAAAAAGGTTTATAGAGAAATGACAAACACACCAATCGGACTTGCAGAGGAGGGTTGTTTGGAAGGACTGTGTCACCACGTTCATTGTTTATTTCCTCCTGTTTTTCTGAGTTGGGAGCACTTGGCTGTATCTTCACCAGAAAAGAATTTGGGGGGTGGTAGTTGTTTTGCACATCCTTTAAACTTCCTACTTGACTTCATATTACGGAGGAAAGTGGTATTTTCTTTCATTCAGACAGAGGGAGGAAAAAACACTGAGTTTCCATTTCCTGTGAGCACTGGCAAGGGAGCCTTCTGTGCGAAGATATTGAAGACCTTAAAATGTTTTCTACGAAGTCTCTCAGTCTGACTTTCATTCTTTGCTCTCAGCCAGCACATGAGGTGGTTTTAGATTAGTGCTTCCCAGAGTGGGTTCCATGGAACACCAGGAGGGCGTTGGCTGGATGAAAGGATTCTGGAGCAGAAATGAAACAAGCTTACAGACTCGGGCTTAAAGCCCCTCTAATTCTTTGATTCAGGACAGTCGGAACGTTTGACACGGCTCGTAGGCATGTGGACATCGAAGAGCCGTGTTTCTAGACTGTCAGTGGTCCTGGAAATTTTGGTGAAGCATCTTCTGGTATCCCAACAGAGCACACCTTGGGAACCAATATGGAAATCCTGAGTGGTGTCATCTCTGATTCCTGAAGAAGCCTCAGAGATCAAGGATATGGAAAGCTGCTCTCTTCTGTGCAGTCAGATACAATAGACACAATTTCGGTTCCATTTCCAAAGCAGGCAGACATTTAATGCTTTTTTAGAAAATTTATGATCCTAAAGAAACTACTCTGTGAATAATTCTGTCACTACCTAAGGCCTCGGTGCCTGTAATGAATGCTGGCTTCTGGTGAACTTTTCTGGAATACAGACATTTTCATTCTGTATTATTTATATATGGACAAAATTTCACAGCCTAATTCACTTGGCATTCTGTGGCTAAATTACTTGTAGGGTGAAATACTGCAGAAAGGTCATGAGTCTGGTTTTTTTGGTTTTTTTCCCCCTCTGGGATGTCAACTTCCAAATTTATGGAAAATTCAAGTTAATATTCATTTGAAGTCAGTCATTCATAATTTAAACAAGCCCACGAAGCCACATATCCAAATGTCAGAATTATTGCTTGCTGGTTGGTACTCTCAAGTTCATGGTTTTCCTGTGCCCCCTCCCCCTAGGCCATATTCCAGTTAGCAACACTCCGTGTGTCCTGTTGCTTTTCTCAGTCACTGGAAAATGCCAGGGAAGTCTAGTTTGGACTGGGGAGGCTATTGATCTCTGGGACACTGTCAGAGGAAAGAGTGGATTTTCTAGCTGCAGGTTATTAGCACTATTGAATATAGCAAAGTTGACTTTTTTTTCCCCTTTGCATGTGGGCCATTGCTGCTTTCTTAGAATTGGCAATGAGCAGGATACGCATTTTTAGCCATTTCATAGTATGTGTGTAAATGTGACGAAGGATGAAACCAGACATGCCCTTTATAGAGAGATGGTTGGCTTTCTGGACTCCAGGCATCATCGGTTACTCTGCGCAACTTTACTGCATTTTAAGGTGTTCGTTTGTGATGGTGGATATGCAGTGCTCCCCAGTCCTGGCTTTCTGTCATCCCCACCCCCACCCCCAGCGT
This sequence comes from Mungos mungo, assembly GCA_004023785.1. Classification (NCBI taxonomy): domain Eukaryota; kingdom Metazoa; phylum Chordata; class Mammalia; order Carnivora; family Herpestidae; genus Mungos; species Mungos mungo. Next base: position 352,319 of record PISW01000739.1, on the reverse strand, counting down.
GAGGCATGTTGGCATCGGGAAGGAGTTGCATCTCCCCCACTGGACAGTAACAGGATGCGTGTGAAGATCCGCCAAGCTGTGAAAACACATCCATAAAACATTGAAAGATAGAATTTAAGAACATGGTCTTCTTCTCTCTTCTCGAGGGGCAATCCAAACTTTTTAACGTTATATATTACAGAGCACTGTCATTTTTCATTTTCTGTTTTGGTCAAACTGGTTCTTACTCACTGACTCTGATTACCAGTGTAGGTATCTGAATTCGTTGGTTAAAAACTCCAAAACGCACGCACAGCAAATGCGTCGCACATAAATGTTCTGAGCACAGAATATCTAATTTAAATGAATGACAGAGAGCATGACATCATTAACATTGTCAAAACAGAAATTAGGGACTTTACAGATGTTTCAGGAGCTGGAGGAGCTACAGAGTGTGCACAGAATTGAGTGGGATCTGGGGTGTGACCTATTAACCTGAAACATTGGCAAGGAGGACACCATTTCTTGTTTCTGCACGTTCTTACGTAACCATGAACAAACTGTTCTGTCTTTACTTTTTTCCTTGCCGGGGGGAAAAAACAACAACAGATTTCAGCCTTGTTTTTGATAGCTACACTCATTTGTGTGCCTGGTTAATTTTTTTGGAAGCACATCTCTGTGTATGCTCCCCCCGCCCACCTCCCAGTTTCCTGAGTGTTGGTTTGCAGATGCAGATGTGAGGCTGCCCTGAGCGTCCCAGCAACTTGACTTTGAGCAGTACTTTAATTACGGGAAGACAACCGTGTGTTCACGCGGCCTGGATCCCATCACGGCTTCGCTGCTGCCTTCTGGTGTCAGCAGGATCATGTGAGTGTGGACCCCTGCTCGTGTCTCCTGGCTTTACGGCAGAAGCAGATGGGAAGAGGCTAAGGATGAGTCTGAAAACCACCACCCCAAAACAAACGGAAAACCCCCAAAACAAACAAAACTCCCCCTTTGATTTTACCTTAGCCTTTCATTCCCTTTTTACTTCCAACTTGATGACTAATGCTCTCTGTCATTCATTTAAATTAGATATTCTGTGCTCAGAACATTTATGTGCGACACATTTGCTGTGCATGCGTTTTGGTGATTTTTTTTTTTTGGTCTCTCCTGTCCTTTGCTTGAGGTCTCATGCCTTGCTCCCTTCTTCCTGTCTCGTTCACGCTCGCTCGGTCATTCAGTTAGTGCCCCTCCTCCCAGGCGGCACTTAGGATGGAAAGGTCCGCAGAGAAGCAGCTGATTGCAGTGTCTTGCCTGCCTCCTTCAGGTGGTCGGGTTCTCCTCTTTGAGCAGTTGTGTTTGCACGCCGGGTGTGAGATGCCGGTGGGACAGCCTTCACAGCCTGTCATAGCTGAGGGGAGAACAGAGTGTCTGGGGCAGAACACGGGGGGAAGGAGGACAGTACGGAGCACTGGTCACTTCCTTTTGGATCTGCGCCGTCCCCGTGCCCCCTCGTGGGGGTGATGGGCGTCGCTGGTCCCACGTGTCACTGATGGGTTGGACCCTGGGGGTCTGTGGGGACGGGTGGTGGTTCCTCCGTGGTTATTTCGGGGTCCGCAGTCCAGCCAGGCTCCTGCACTTCTCGGCTCCCTCTTGGTTTGCTGCCCAGCGGGCCGCCTGCTCAGGGCAGAGAACCCGGTGGCACTGGGAAGAGCTAAGGAGCCAAAGAAAACGTGGCTCTTTGAGAAGAGTGTTGTCTGTGCCCCAGACCCTGTCCCCGCAGTCCCCAGAGAGAGAGCCAGCGTCAGGGGCGTAAAAACATCCTGCCTGCGGTGATGTCTTTAGACCGGCAAAAGAAAATGCGTTCTTTAAAAACCAGTACAGCACACTGTTGGGGCACCGTGACGGTTTGGGGTTTCACAGACTTCTGGGACATGCGGGCGATGCTTGGACACGATCAGGGGTGGAAACTGAGGCTGGGAGGGTGTGTTCGTATTAGCGGAACGCGGCCTTTCTTGAGCCGGGATGCGGGTCTGACTTGGTTCTGCTGGGGTGGCTCCGCCGCCGTGGGACCCTTCTCCCGAGCCACATGGTCTCTTCTGTGTGGTCTCTCTGTCCCCCAACTGCCCCCTCTCCAGTTGCTTCCATGTCCGCATAGCCAGACCAGTCGTGCTAAAGCCATCAGAGTGGAGGCGGCGCAGGCTCTTCCGGGGACACCCGTGGTCGCACGTCCCCCGCTGGCACTCGGCTCTGCAGACCGCCAGTCCGCTGTCTCTCACTACCTGTTGCCCGCTTCACCCACCAGCCTGGTGAAGGTGCCTCTCGCTCGCCCACCCCCTTGCCCGTGTCCGGCCCCCTCTGCATAAAGCTCCCGTTGGTGAGAGGAGGGGAGCACAGTGCACCCACCTCTGACCGAACCCACCTGCCTCTTCCCAAGACCGGCTCTGCCTACGGCACGTGGAGGCCGACTGGGCACACCGTGGGGTCCACCGTTGTCGTCTTGGCGGGGGCGGTGCCAGGGTCTGGGAGAGGACTTCAAGCTACATCTCCATCGGCTTTCGTTTCTAGTGTTTCTTTAAAAGGTGGCTCTGCTTGCAAAGGTTAGGCTTTTAGGTCCTTCTTTGGAGAGCTGGGAGTGTGTTGAACAGGTGTCTGGAATGACGCGGATGCTGTCTTCAGAACACCCCTCCTGCCACGTGTCCCGTGGAATGGTAACTTACACTTCAGATGTTGAAAACAACAGAAACACACACAGTTCTGTTACAATTATCCATTTATTATTTACGGGAAATATTTAGCCTAGCCAGGACTCCTGTGAGCCTGCCTCTTCAGCTCAGCTGACTGAGAACACAGCCTGGTCCCCGAGCTGAGCAGTGCGCGTTTATGAAACTCCGCCCAGCGCCTCCCCCCGTCGGATCCTGCGTTTGATGTGTCGGTTCAGTGCAGACAGAACACCTGCTGGGGGACAGGCACCGCACTGAGGGCCAGGTAGGGTTTCAGGACAGAGATGACTGCCTTTGTGGCAGTCGCATCAGAGAGGAAGACAGATGCTTCTCAAATAATGACATAAACCTATAGTTAGGAACTAGTTCAAGGTGTATAAGCAACGGACCTGATTTAATTCGGGGTGGAGCTGGTGAAGGCTGGGCTGAGGATGAAATGCTGAAGCTTCATAGAAAAGGTCTTCCTGCTGGGACACCTGGGTAGCTCATCTGGTTAAGCATCTAACTCTTGTTTTCGGCTCAGGTCATGATCTCACAGTTGCGAGTTCAAGCCCCACCTCAGGCTCCTCACTGATGGTGTGGAGCCTGCTTAAGATCCTCCCTCTCCCTTTTTCTCTGCACCTCCCCAGCTCTACCCTATTTCAAAATAAATAAAAACTTTAAAAAATTTTTTTCTTATGTTTATTCATTTTTGAGAGAGAGAGAGAGAGAGAGAGCATGGGAGGGGCAGAGAGAGAGGAGGAGACACAGAATCTGAAGCAGGCTCCAGCCTCTGAGACATCAGCACAGAGCCTCATGCCGGGCTTGAATTCGTGAACCACGAGATCATGACCTGAGCCAAAGTTGGATGCTTAACGGACTGAGCCACCCAGGCACCCCAAAAACTTAAAAAAAATTTTTTTAATCTTCCTGTTCTTTACTATATGGGATTGCTGTGCAATTTAATGACCCAAACTGCTGCCTAGACTTTGAAGATTTCATTTCTCTTGCATGTTGTGTGTATTTGTTGTTGCTAATACTTTCAACTTTGTTAAACTGGGTCTAGCGACTTGAGCCAATGGAGACCATTACCCTTGTTCAAGACATTGCAAAATTTTGTTCAGATGGTCTAGTTTGTACTTGCTGTGACCCACCCTGGCCCGATCCAGACAAATATAGACTTTTTTTTTTATACTGTCACCAATCTATGTCGTTTGGTCTATGTCGTTTGGCCTTAGAAAGCACCAGACTGGAACGTGCTGATGTGCGTTTGCTTAGGAGATGAGCATTGTTGCAGCGGCCTTGGGTGCTGTGCTGTGGCTTTGTCAAGTGGACTTTTGCCCTGTTCAGAACTTGGCAGCGCCATATTTAAAAGTGAAAAACTAAAGTGCAGACAGATAAAATATAATTCGCTTTGTGTAACGCAATGGTCTTGTCGTTAGTTGGCACTTCTCTAGGTCCTCATAAATGTCTCTGACACAGGGCGGGATCCTTTGCAAAAAGAGCTCTTACACAACCTGTGCCTCGTCTGATCCAAACAACAGTTGGTGAATTAGATGGTCCTGTTGTTCTGGTGGCATTCAGAGGGAGCCGGTGGCCCAGGAAGGGGAAGTAAGTGGGCTCAGGTGCCACAGCCTGTGGGCCAGGTAGCAGAGGTCTTCCAACGCCAGAATCTAGTATTTTTCTCTCACAAACACACTGCTCCAAACTAACCCTCAGAGCTCGTTACTGTCCTCAGAGTGAAATCCCACGTTACACTACTTAACTTTCCTCCTGCCTGAAGCCTGAGTTGTGTTTTTTAAATCTTCTTCAATATAATTTTGTAGTAGAGGGTTCGTTGCCTCAAAGATTTCTGAAACCAAGGTCCTAACAGAGGAAGCTGTATCCTTACAATTTGGAGGAGTCCTTCCAAACGAATCCAATTCATCTGTGCCTTTAAATGATCAACCATAAACACTGTAATTATGTAACATTCTTTGGACATTTATTATTATTATAGTCAATTTCTCAACAAAATGCCACACAGGCATATTCTTTTGTTCCTCAGATCAACGGTTAGTTTTTCCCCAGCAGAGCCCCTTCACTCAAGTAGATGGTTACACCTGTCTGGTTCAGGGCTTCCTAGGGCGTCGTCCATCTTTGAAAATGGCGGCGGATCTGCTGGTCCAGCGGAGAGACTCCCAAGGGAAGAAGACTATTCAGACACATTTCCAGTCGGTTTCAGCTGTGCGCTGTGGCTGGCTCAGGAGGAGACCTCTCATGTTCTCTTTCTCTTCCTTCCATTTGTAGGTTAAAGGATACTTTTTTCCTTTTGTCAACAAATTTCTGCCCTTTTTATTCCAAGAAACGTGTTTAAAAGAGAAGACTGAGCCAGTTTATTTGAGCATTCATAGATGTACGTTGGTTCTTCTCCATATAAGCTCATCGTGAATGTGCTGTAGGCAGTTTTGTTTATAGGTATTCCTGATACTATTATGAATAATGGGACTATACTTGGATCGTTTGGAAAATACAGAAAAACAAGTATCCCATTTTGGTCCTGCCCAAACGTGGCCCACATTTACTTTTGATGTATCACGGCTGACCTCTTTAGAAAGCAACGGATGCTTGAGCTCAGATCCTCAGACTGGGAGGAGTAGGGACATGATGTGCTTACGCGCAGGCTGTGCACGTGATGTTGCTGTGAAGGTGGTACGTGTTTGTAGAGCAGGGGTCGTGGGTCCGCCATGCCTCCTGCTCCGTCGCGCCTCTCCTGCACCAGCGACTTCATCTTTCCTCTTCCTTTGGGTTAGTTTACCATCCAGAGTTACTACCGTGTCATCAGAAAGAGGTGGGTGATATTCAGGGCTGTCGCTCTTAACACCTGGAGGGAGGTAGGCCTAAGGTGTGAAGATTGTATATTGACAAGGATTTAAGAAAACCAAGGACATTGAAGCATCAGCTTTCATCATAATTTTTATTTGGACGCTTAACCAACTGAGCCACCCAGGCGCCCTGTTAAAACGATTCCAAATAAAATGTTTTGGAGACAATCTCTGAATATTAATAAGACTGTCTTTTAACTTAAATAATTCAAATTTATGAAAAATCCACTACATTGTCCTTCCCGATCTTATTTTACAACGGACCAGAGAAGACTCTGTGGACGGGCCCTCCTTAGGTCAAGTGAAGGTCTGAAAAAGGGAATTGAGACACTATTGAGGGAAGACCATAAACCCCCTTTTGCAGCATATTCTTTGAGACATAAATCCATGAGCTGGCTATAGAAGATGGTGAAAATTGACTGAAATGTAGATATTACCATAATGGTCATAATCTTTACTCCATGTGTCAGATGTGTCTTCATACAAATTGCTAGTTGGCCAGAAAAACTGGGGGGGAAAATGTTGACGGGAAAGGTGTTAACTCATGCTTCACCTGTCTCTTCTCCCCGTGTGCTTTACTAGCATGGAGTAAATGTAGGTGACAGACACACACACAGTCACACAGAACAAGTAGGTGACAATACATTTGTAGAATGCCTTTCAAGTCCAGGTGATAGCCATTCTTATTCTACAATTAGTACTACAACTTCGTCATAATCAGAGCACATTATAAATAAGGTAAATTGCTGTTTCTTTCAAGTTTCTGATAGGAATAACTGAAAGAACAATAAAGAGAATAGGTCTGACAAAATACAATCATTTTATTTGGAATCGTTTTAACAGGGCGCCTGGGTGGCTCAGTTGGTTAAGCGTCCAAATTTGGCTCAGGTCATGATCCCGCAGTTCATGAGTTCAAGCCCCACGTCGGGCTCTGTGCTGACAGCTCAGAGCCTGGAGCCTGCTTTGGGATTCAGTGTGTGTGTCTCTCTCTCTCTCTGCCCCCACCCCTGCTTGCCCTCTGTCTCTCTGAAAAATAAATATTTAAAAAGTATAAAATGAATAGTTTTAACAGAGATGTGGGTAATATAAGTTTAGGTAAGTGTATTTCCTCCTTTCAGAAATGTCCTCCTATCCGGTTGCCCTCATGCCGTGAGTGAGTGAGGAGGGTAAACGTGCTGGTCCTCAGTAGTTTTTAAGACCCGTTCTAACCCTGATGCTCTGTAAAATGGATTCTGAAGAGGAAAAAACACAGTCTTTTTGGTAAACACGACCCGATTTTAATCCCGGGTGCTCACTCAAACTCTTGAGAGCAGTGAGAACGTGCGGCCCGTTCCGTAAACCCGGTGCAGACGCTGGCCGCCATCTTGGAAGCTCTGGCGAGCGTAGCTCCTCTGCCTTCCGTCTCCCCATCTGGTCGTCCCCTGTCTCGCTGTTTCTAAAGGTTCCTTTTCAGCCCCAACTGCTGTATTATTTAAATCCCATCTACAGCACTCACTCCAAGCAATGCTCAGATCTGCTTTTGTATTTGAAAACAAAGCTTTAAACGCAGCCAGGGGAGCCACACAGAAGAGTAGTGATTTTGCGACAATGGCCTAAATCCAAGAAATGCATTTAGAAAGAGGTTTTGTTTGTTTTCAGCAGAACCGCTTTGAGTGTGTTTGTCCATTGAAAATGGAGACTACTGAGCGCCCATGTAGATTAAAAAAAAAAAAAATCTCTGAAGGAAACAGGAGTTTTCGTTGTTGCAGGTAGAAGTATATGCACATCATGGTGTTTCATGTCCTGTTGTCCTTTAGAGCTATTCAAAACGTAGTTCATAATCGTACGGAAACCATGTAGACAGTTCACTCTGCACATAGGGTGCGCCCTTTCACACTCCGTGTATTTCGGGGGTTGTTCCATAAACGAGGCCTGGCTGTTCCCGTAGGATAGGAATGGCCGGAATGGTTGGATCCTCTTCTGCCCTTTTTTTTTTTTTTGAATGCCTGCTAGGAACCCGTGGCTAAGAGCACTCTGTGTACGTTGTGCTCAGTCAGATAACTTGTACAAGGTTCTCAGCACCGTGACCCTCTCTGTACAAGATAAAAGCATAGAATGCAATTATAAGTATAAATTCAAGAAGATGCACTCATGATGCAAAATGGGGGGGTGGAGGAGGGAGATGGGGTGTATCTGGGTCCCTGAGGAACCCTTACACAGGAAGGGGGAGAATCTGCCTCGTAAAGGAAGGGAGTCAAGGGTTATAAATTTCACGAATAAGAATGGAATGGTTGCCAGGAGTGTGGATTTAATTTTTTGATAGAGGCCTTAGAGAACATGGAGGAGGAATCAGAGTTGGAGGGTTTCTCTCCATTAGGACAGCGGACCGTGCCTCTCAGAAGAGGTGGGGAAGGCGCTGAGGCGAATCATCATGGTCACTTAGGGAATGTGAATGAAAATTTTTGAATTCTGAAAGGGCATAGATATTAGAAATGACTCTGGAAACTTAGACTGCCCCCCCCCGGAAAAAAAAAAAAAAAACACCTAGATTTCCCCAGGACTAGGGGAATTTTATGTACAGTGAAAGGTGAGGTTCCTGGGACGAGGATCTGGTGTCAAGGCCAGGCTCCTAAGGGCGCGCTGGGGAGGGAGCCTACCCCCAACCCCGGGGGGAGGAGGGCGTCAGGACCAGCTGAGCGAGTGTATCCAGTCACCTGCTATCAACTGAGTCCAGAACAGCGCGCCCAGGGGAGGCCAAGTAGGAAGATCCGTCAGCTGTGCCAATAGACTCTGGAACCATCTGGGTAATAGGGAAGCCATCTGCCCTGATGAAAAATCCATCTCAAGAGGCAACAGACTCAGCCTCTGAAGGAACAAGAGGTCCCAGACCTGACTTTCAGCAAGATGGCACAGAGCTACTGAGCCCTGGACTTGGAGAGCAGCCCTGGGAGGGGGTGGGAGGGGGCTGCCCGTCCAGGGTGGGCAAGCGAGCCAGCCCCCAGACCCGCTGCCCTGGCTCTGGCGCCCGCTGAGCAGAACCCCTCACCAGCGGGAGCAGTAGTGTTTATGAATGCCTGAGATCCAGCCAGCTAATTACCTGGAGGACGTTTTCATTTCGCTAAATGTTCATCTATAGAGAAAACAATTGGAAAAGGAAAAACAAGTTGGTGGCGTGCTAAACAGCTGTCGCCCCAGAGCTCTTAGAGAGAAGCCCCGCACGGGGTCCTGCGGGCGAGGACTTCATGTGGACTTCAGCGTCGATCCATGGATGTCTGGCCTTTATGGATACGAACACTAATCACACACTCAAAACCACTGAAATATTACTCCTTCCCCCCGCCCCCAGGCAAGTCCTTGAAGTTGGCTTTTTAAGTGTGAGGACCTCACTGGGGATGAGGACTGTCGGGTATGACCTTGGGGCTACAGGAGCCGGGAAAGATTTCGCCTTAGCCCGCTTCCCCAAACCTTTCCCCCCATCTTGTCAGAGAGATGCGTTTTAAGATCCAGCATCCAGCAAGATCCTGGCACGTGCCAGCGCCCATCACAGAGAACAACTAGAAAATGGTAAGAAGCAAGACCACACACACACACACAGAAACCTAAGACCAATTTTAAATCTTACTGTTAGCAGCACGTATGCTAGATGGAATGTTCTTCTCCTTCCTATCTCTCACGTTGTCTGGAAATAAAGGGGAGTCTACACAAAATGGAAAAAACTTCATTCCCAATCAGATGAAAATATATTATTTGAAGAGAAAAACCACCTAAATCTAATGTTTAAATGCCCTGCCCTGGGGCCCTGGGAGAGTTCAGCAGGCCCCCCTCCGCCCCCCACGCTGTTAGATTTTCGTATTTAAGTGCAGTGCAGAAGAGGAGCAGTGCCACAGACCCCAGAGGCTGGCTGCGCCTCATCCGGGAGCCGGAGCGCCTTCAGCTACACCTGCTCGCCTCCATGTTTCTCTGATGGAGGTTTTAAAGGATGACTTGAAATGAGTCATGTCATATTTCCTTTATACCTCACTTCTACTGGCTTTGATAGTTTGGGTTTTTTTAAATTTCTTTTTTAACATTTTATTTTTGACAGAGAGAGAGAACGAACTAGCAGGGGAGGGGCAGAGAGAGGGAGACACCGGATCTGAAGCAGCTCCAGGCTCTGAGCTGTTAGCACAGGGGCTCGAACGCGTGAACATGAGATCATGACCTGAGCTAAGGTATTGTGTTACAGTATAAAGCATGACTTTTCAGCCGCCCCCGTGAGCCAGTTGGGGCGAGGCCCTGCTCCCTGTAATTGGGGGGTGGGAGCGAGGCTGGGGGCAGGTGGGCACGGGTGAGCGGGGTGGCCCCCGGCACACAGGTGTCCTCATCCGCTTCTTTCTCTTCACCACGTGATGATGCGGTTTTAAGGAGCCACTGAAATAATCTGTGGTCAGATCCTCTGTTCCTGACTTCATAATTTGATTTGAGTCTTGTGTCCGTTTGGGGTGGCTGTGCTGGCCGCTGTCGTTACGGTGGGCTTACGAGGTTTGCCCTGCCTCGTGGGCTTCGGGGGGGCAGCACGAAGTGGAAGGCAGGCTGAGAGCCCTTGGTAAGCAGGTGCTCAGGTAAGGGGCCCCCGCCTCCCAAGGAGGGCCGGTGCACGCCCGAGGGAGTGCTGCTGGAGGCCGAGCCCATTTGAAGGACACCTTGGGGTCCGATGCCTCCATTTCACCCGGGTGACCGCTGTCCTTTCTGCACACCAAGGGCTGGGGACCGTGGGCAGAGGCAGGGAGGAAGGGAAGATGTGTGCAGTCGCGGTAATGCACGTGGCCCCGCGCTCCAGGACCCCAGCAGTCGGGACCCAGAACAGGACGGAGGAGTTCCTTCAGCCGGGGGGGGGAGCCAGGAGGGAATCCGGGTGGTTCTTTCACCCGAGGGAACGCACGGCCTCCCAAACCCATCTTGTCGACTCTGAAATCCCTCAAACGTATGCAGGTTTCCATGAGGGCCTAGAACCCTTGCCTTTCGATGATGTGACGTGGTCTGATGAACCGAGAGCTGCAGGCTTTGGGGGCTTGACGCAGAGAAGCCACTGGAAAACGCTGACTCGGCCGCAGCGCTCTGCCCTGGGTTGTCTTCCTTGCAGAGCCTCTCTGAAGCCCGCGCCTTGGCCCCAAGCCGGAGGCTGGTGCTCCAAATGCAGGAGGAAGAGCCTTCGCTGCGGTCGGGCTGGGGGTGGGGGCGGCGGGCCGGCTGGACCGCGGGGACGGCGGGGCCTTTGAAGAGTCAGATAGAGGTTTGTTTCACCAAGTGACTGAGCAGCCCCGAGGGCGAGGTACTTTCTTCTGCCGCACCTCGTAATGGGATTTGGCTTCTAGACCTTTGAGAGTGACTCTGAGCCTCAGCTGTGCCGGGACAGGGCGCCCATGGAGCCACTCCAACTGTGCCCCCGAGGTGTGACCTGTCCCCATGCCGGATTGGTCATTGCAGTCAAAGAATTACAGGAAAAGTATAATTTGTTCACATTTATTTTTTTAATGTTTGCTTATTTTTGAGAGACAGCATGATTGGGGGTGGTGGAGGGGGAGCAAAGAGAGAGGGAGACCCAGAATGTAAAACAGGCTCCAGGCTCTGAGCTGTCAGCACAGAGCCCAACGCGGGGCTCAAACCCACAAACTGAAATCATGACCTGAGCCAAAGTCAGGTGCTTAACGGACTGAGCCACCCAGGTGCCCCCAGGAAAAGTGTAATTTGAAGTATTTTGTATGCTGGAGTTTCTTGATGTCATAATGCTCTCTGCATTGCATAGCCCCAGACCCCTGAACTTTCTCCTTGGCCCCTCCAAGTTCTAGTGCGCTCCGTGTTCGATGTGTTTTGAGACCGGCTGCGTGTGGGGGGAGGGGGCTGCCTTCTCGAGGTCTGCTCCCCTTTGGGGATCGGTGAAGCGATTTGAGGTCAGTAAACCAGGAGTGCTGGTTTGAGGTGCCAGGCTGCTGCCACAGCACTTGGGGACTTACCTGTAAAATGTCGGCCCCGAACCACCGGCCCGCTGGTAGTGAAAACGGTAGGGTTTTATTTACCAGATTTCTCTGAAAGCATCACTGCGTGTGAGGCACTGTGCTGAGCATTTGTATTTCAGAGTAATTTGGGAATCATGTTCTAAGTTAAAGCATCCTAGACATGAGGGGTATTTCTTGACTTGATGGGAAATGTCCTTGGAATATGCTTCTTGCTTGTCAGCGTAGATAAAATGTTATTATATCAAGATGTTTAGGTTTGAGAATTCAGTGTTGTGTATAAATCAGTGGTTTTTATTTTCGCTATGCATATTTATCTCCTGGGTGATTCTTTGAAAACACTGACACTCGGGTCCCACTCCAACCGGTTAAGTCAGGCTTACTGGAAGGTAGAGTCGGGACGTCTTTGCTTTGGGGGAGGAGGGTGGACTTTGTGCCCTTGGCCTTCTGTGTGGGCACTCCACCGTAGCCCCTAAAGAACAGCGTTCGGGGCGTGGGGCCAGGGGCTCACTCGCTTGTGTCCGACTCTTGATTTCCATTCGGGTCATGATGATGTTTGTAATTCAAGCCCCACGTCCAGCTCGGTGCTGACGGTGTGGAGCCTGCTCAGGATTCTCTCTCCGCCCCTCTCGTGTGCTGGTTCTCGATCTCCCAAAATAGACATTAAAAAAAAAAAAAAACAAAAAACAGTGTTCATCCCGTTGAAGTTGCACTCACTCAACTGAACTATAGGAAACTTCATTCCAGAGCCTGTTCCACAAATACTTTACGGGTCTGCTGTGCGTCAGGCAGTCTTCCAGCACCTTCTGGAAAGAGTCCTGATGCTCTCCTCCTGGAGTTTGTATTTCTTGGTTTCGGTAAAAGATTCTTCTTCGAGCCTCCTCAAAGTCTGAACGTACCCGCCAACAGGACCATGTCATTCCACTGATGGGTCGAGCCTGGTCCTCGGGTCTGGGCCTGGCCGTCAGAATCACACATGCTTGGCTGCTTTTCTGACCCTGGGATTCCGTTTCTCCTCCACCATGGGTAGGATTTGGGTTCACTAATTTTAGCAGGTCCGTCTCTAGTGTTCATGCCTCCTCGTGCTCTGTGGTCATTTAGCCAAAGAGTCGTTTTTGTTTGCCTGTTGTAAAGAAACAAATAACACACTGCTTTCTTTCCCCCAGAACCCTAAGCTTCAACGTTAAAGTGAAGCAATACTTCCTGGTTAAAAAAAAATAAAACCGTTTAACGCTGTGGAACAAGGAGTATATGATATCAGCTTAAATGGTAATGATTCCGTTTAAAAGCAAACCCGACATTCAAGAATGAAAGACTTTAAATCATTCAGATGTTTTGAGTTGTTCTGCTTCAGACTGAGTATAATTATCACCGTCGTCCTGCATCTTGAAACCAATATCGTCTGGCTCCCGCGCTCCCCAGTAACTGCCTGAACCCCTGGTATATAGAGCATGAACACCAAGGATAAAATGCACATTCAGTTAGGCAGAGACTCTCAGCTGACCTAAATAGCAGTTCATTCGTGCGATAATGTGACCTGAAGTCACAGAGATGAAAATCTGTCGCGTGAGCCGGAGTGAACCCGGCCCCGTGCAGACCGTCGGGTGGTCAGAGGATGTTCTAAACCAAGACCCGGCAGGAAAATCCTGCAGGAGCTGCGCGGACCTGGTGCCAGTTCCAGGAATATGTCTTCCTCGAGCCGTGTGCGTAATCGGTCACCTGGACGATCCCTGTTAACCCTTTAAAGCTCATCTTCATTCGCACGAAGCACCTTGGTCCCAAAGGAATGGAGCAGCCTCACAGTTTCTGTGTTTTCAGGTTGGTTTTCTCTCTAGGACTGGAGAACTGCACCTTCTGTTCGAGAAGGTGCTCTCTGTGGGGGCAGCCCGCGTGCGCTGGGATTGGGAGGAGCCATGAGGTGGACAGCCATTGGCATTAACGGAGCATCTGTACCTTTCTAAGACACCGCTACCCCCCTGTATTTGCCAATGAATATTTCTTAACCACAGTGGTTCCTTTTGCAAAAAATAAAAAAGGTCATCATTATGTTCCATCAGGTTTCTTCCAGTATTTCTGATGGCAAATCCCTGTCCTGAGGAAGGGAGACTCCCTTCCCACCGAAGTGACCTCCCGTTCCTTCTGCAAAGAGATGGGCAAAAATAAGTTTAACACATAAATTCGTGTACTGCCCAGCAGCAGTCTGTTGTGCTGTAAGGGATCTCCTGGATCATTTGAATAATCGGGGGTTTGGATGGATCCCTGGCGGGATGAGAAAAGGATGACAATTTTTTTTCTTCAATGAAGTAGGGAAAAGCGTAAAGGCGATGTAAAATAGTAAGTTCCGCACATATTTATGGAGCATCAGCGAACAAAACAGCCAAATCCCCTGACCCTTCTGGAGCTTACGATCCAGTGGGGGAGATGGCAGATAGACACTAAATATAACCAGTAATTTACATTAGAAAGTGATACGTGCGGGGGGGTGGGGGTGGGAAGGGGACTTGGGAGCGTCAGAGCTGTGGGAGAACGTGTTGCAGTTTTACACAGATGTCAGGGTGAGCCTCATCCAGGGGAGGATGTGGAGACAAAAACGGGAAGGAGACGAGGGGTGAGCCAGGTGCTTCATGTAGAGCAGGCAGTAGAGCGGAGATGTCAGGAGCGCGCCTGGCCGGTGGAGGGAGAGCCCGGGGGGGTGGGGGGAGCAGTAGATTAAGTCGATGAGGTCGCAGAGGTGAAGGAGGTGGAGACCACAGAGGGCCCAGAGGGCCTTGGAAGGACCGTGGCTTTACTCTCGGTGACACAGAGCCTTTGGAAGGGTTTGAACAGTGACCCATCCGGCTTTGCTCTGTCTCAGCAGGTCAGAGGTCTGGGAACGAACTACTTTTTCTTTCCTTGAATAGCCTTTCCCTTCAGGAAACACAGGCTCCCTCCTTGATCTTTATTTTTGTGTCTAGGACAAGGGTCACAACCAGAGCTGGCATTGGCTGTGCTGGGTAAGCCGGTCACCGGGCGTGGATGAAGCCCTGGGACCCTTAATCAGGTCTGAGCAGTAGATAAGACCGTCTCCATTTCGTCGAAAGGAAACTGAGATCTAGAGAGGAGAGGGACTTACCAAGGACCTTGGGCCTCCCGAGGGGCAGAGTCCGTGTTCATTCCCAGGCGGTGTATCTGCAGACTGCTGGCACTTGACCCCCGTGGTGAAACGCTCATGCCCTCCCTGCCGCCGTCGCCCACAGGCCTCCTCTCCAGCAGCCCACGTTTTCAGCAGCCTCGGGACCCCTAGTCCTTCCCCTCCCCAGACCTGGTTGACTGAAGGAAGGTCTAAGGCCAGCCCGGGGAGGGGAGTACAGGGGTTGTACCTTAGGGATCTGTGTGTGTCTTCCAGGGGTTAGGAGGGACGCGTTTGTTAGAGTCCATGGGGTCATATCAAATCATAATCCCCCAACTATGACATAGTGTCCTGTGTGCCCAGGAGCGGGGACCTGTGTGTGTAGTGAACCCCAGCTTATTCCAGGACGCCTCCTGTTGAAACCACCGGGGTGCATGTGGCTGTGCAGTAAACCGCATGGTCGGGGGGGCACCCCTCATGGGGCGAGCAGTGTCCATAGTGTGGCGTGAGCGATCCCGGCCTGCAGGTAGACATTATAATGGAGTGGAATTTGCAACTTGACTTCACTCTCAGTTCCCTCCTGCATCCAGTCATTAGTCACTTAATGTCGCTCTAACCATTTTTATGACGAGTGAGGATGTCATCTCATGAATTTGCCTTTTCATTTCGGAAGGAAGAACGTAAGCATCTAATAGAAATGGATGAGGCGAAGTCTGTTCTGAGGAGGGGGCCATTTTAACCTCTTACACAAGAACGTAAATGTGTGCCTGTCTGACAGATTTAAAAACCCCGGGCTTACTTTAAGTTATTATGTTTTATGGAAGCAAGCATTATAGCCAGCGGAAATCGGTTTTGGAGGTGCTGGTGAAAGGCAAATCCCTTAGTGGGGAACTTCTGACTTTGCTGAGGAAACCTTCCACAGATGTGTTCCATCTGCGTAAATATGGCTGTCGCTAATGCATCGGAGCCAACTTTCTGTTTTCCGAGGAAACAGATGCCACTCGGGCTTGTGTCGCACACAGTCCACTTTTAAATAAGACTCCACACAAAAGGCAAGGAGGGTGTAAGCTTTGCTTCCCCGCTGTATGTTTCAGTGGGCAGAATGGGGAAGACCCAGGATGGAATCAGATCAGCCATGGATTTGAGTCTTTCTTTTCCCGTTTGTTGGTTCTGTGACCTTGGGCAAATTATTTAACCTCTGGATACCAGGTTCCCATCTACAAATGAGAATAGTCTAATATTCACTTTGCAACATTTGGGGACTGTAAAAACAACAGTAAATGTAAATCACGTGACCCCAGTAGGTACTTAGTGTCTGTTTCCTTCAGGATGGTCAGTGATCATGTAGTTAGGGTTAGGCTGGGGAGGGGGGTAGTGAATGAAAACAGATCACCTTGTAAAGGGAGAAACTATGAAACAGTAATGGGTAATGATAGTTACTTCATGCAGTGGGGAGATCAATGCAGAACTGAGTTTGGACTTCTTTCCCTAAGATCCTTATTGAGAACCTACTGTGCGCCGTGCCTGACTCCAGGTGCTGATACTACCCTAGAGATCAAGATCACAAATAGCCTGCTTTCCTAATCTTGACAATTTAGTGAAACAGCAGACACTGAGTAAATAATCTCACCAGTAAATGTCAAAACAGAGCTGTGTGTGGTGCTGCGAAAGAGGAAAATGATAGGGAAGTAACATAATACGGATGAGTGACGTGGTCAGGAAGATCGAGAAAACCTTCCCGGAAAAATAACAGCAACAGTGCTGACTTCAGATGTGAGTAAGTGCCCTTAACCATCCCTGTACCATCGGGGACCACTGGATCCCATTCTTGGTTTTGGAACTTCATTTATTTTAATTTTGAGAGAGAGCGAGGGAAGGAGGAACAGAGAGAGAGAGACAGAATCTCCAGCAGGCCCCTCCACACCCAGCGTGGAGCCCTACGTGGGGCTCTGTCCCATGACCTGGGGATAGTGACATGAACCGAAATCAGCAGTTGGGTGCTCAACCATCGGAGTCACCCAGGTGTCCCTGGGATTTCTTTTTTGAGCAGTCTGAAGTGTTTTTACAGATTTCCATCTCATGAATATTAGCTCTCATAGAGGTCTGCCAAGGAACAGGGAGAAAATTTACTTATTTCTTCTGAAACAGAGAACAGTGGAGTTTAGCTTACCATTAGTATATAGTTCCGTTGGATTCATGTAAATCTAAGATAGATTATAAGGTCAGAATGATCTTTTCTTTCCTATATCTTGAAAGATTTTCCTGTTTAGTCACCTGAGAATGAGTTCACCTCTACTTATCAATTATTCTCAACCATGCAAAAAGAAACCAAAACCCCCAAAAAAACCCCAAACACTAAAATAGTAAACACAGAGAATGATGGAGTTAAAGGTGATGCAACACTGAACTAAATGTTAGTTATCACATTATCCCTGAGTGTCTCACTGCATTCCCTGCAGTTTTATATCATCCTTCAAGAAGACATAAAAGAAATCCAGGGATACCATCTTTGTACCTGCTTTTTAAAACATTTTTTAATGTGTGTTTATTTTTGAGAGAGAGACAGAGTGCGAGCAGGGGAGGGGCAGAGAGAGAGGGAGACACAGAATCCAGAGCCGGCTCCAGGCTCCGAGCTGTCAGCACAGAGCCTGATATAGGACTCCAACTCACGGACTGAGAGATCGTGACCCAAGCTGAAGTTGGATACCTCAGCAGCTGAGCCACCCGGGTGCCCCTGTACCTATTTTTTTTTTAATCTTGGGTTAAATATAAGTGAGCTTTCAGAATTTTACACTGTCTCCAATGAGAGTAACGAAAATTGACAGAGGAAGTCATCTGATGATGATTGCGTGAATCAGAAGGTAAATGCAAAAAAAGATCTATAGAAGCACTCTAGACTCTGGTGGCGATGGTCAAATTGTGAAATCTCAGACTGGTTTTCCAGATATAAGTATTCTTGATCAATTTTCCCCCAACTCCGGAATCACCGAGCCAGTAGTACATTTCAAAGGACAAAAGAAATAAGATATTCTTATCTAGTCAATCATCCAACAAGAAGTACTTTAACATGCATTTTGCAGCAAAAACCTAGACTGTCCCACTTGGCAAAAAGTTTGTGTGACAATATTCTCTCATTTTTGAGGACGTTTCTATACCATTTTCTTCATATGCTTCAGGAGTGGACAACTGTGACGTGCCCACAAAGGTGGTTAGGAGACATAGCCATGGACATGAACAATATAATTCTCAAATTGTCACTCTGCTCGGTGTGACTAAACCTAAAAAGGAAAATGTTGTGCAGTTAAGCCAAGAAGATGATTGTGCTCGTGGCAAAATTACGAGCCATCAAAGTGTTCAGAGATATTATGTTTTGATGAAGCAACTGTAAGCAGCAGAAGTAATGACAGGTTAGAACTCACTAGGGACGCGTATCTGAAAAGCAGAGTCAGCATTTGCAAGACGGGTCCAGTCCAGTTCCCTTAAGACTAGTGATGGGCGGTTGGTTGCAATCCAAGGATGCCGCCCAGTTGGGGGTTCTGTATCTTCAGAATCAGGAAAACAGGGAATGCAAGTATGCGTTTGCTGTTGAAATCCTTACTGACATTTCTAATCTTGTTTCCACTCCTTTATTCTTTTGTAAATTATTCATTAAATTCATTCCAGAGGCGCCTGGGTGGCTCAGTCGGTTGAGTGTCCGGCTTCGGCTCAGGTCATGATCTCCCAGTTTGTGGGTTCAAGCCCCGCATCAGGCTCTGTGCTGACAGCTCAGAGCCTTGAGCCTGCTTCGGATTCTGTGTCTCCCTCTCTCTCTGACCCTCGCCTGCTCATACTCTGTATCTGTCTCTCAAAAATAAATGATAAAATGTTAAAAATTCATTTCAAAAAAGTTTAAAAAAAACAGAAGGCTCATTGGATAGAGATGGTAAATGGTGGTGACGACGTCCTTGGAATATGGAGGGTTCAGCAAGCAAAATGGGAGGAAGGAGAAATTAAGAATGGCATGTGCCAAAGCCTTGAGGTAGGGGGAGAGGGTTTTATTTCAGGAACGCACTCGGGCTTGTGGGGCTGCAGGACAGAGGGCGGGAAGAGCAGACTGTGAGATGAGGCTGGAGACGGGAGTGAGGGCTCCTGATGCATGCTGGGTAGGCCTGTGGAGGATTTGTGTCCTGATCCCAAGAGCAAGGGCAGCCAACACGTGTTTTAGGCCGGGACCGGCCCTATGGCATTTGCATGTCACTGGAAGATGGCCACGTTTGAGGCCATTTTTTGAAGTGTCGAGGAACGAGGTATCGGGTAGGCCTTTGGGTGTGTGGGACTGGATGTCAGAGAGATTTCTGGGCTGGAAATTTAACATGGTGATTCGTTTACATTTAGTTGAGTGGAAGATGTTTAGTTGTTGAAATCTTGCACAGGTGCCTGATCAGCCCAGTGGGGGGCATAAAGTGAGAGAGGATCTGCACTTGGCCGCTGGGATGGATCATCAGTAATTGTGGCCACGAAGAGAAAGAGGAGCTTGAAAGGGAGAAAGAGAAGGGGTCCCCCGTAGCACAGAAGGCAACCCGGGGTGTTGTGTGAAGGGAGATCAAGGGGACAGATGTTACCAAGTGAGGTGTCTCCTGTACTGCTGCTTGTCATGGGCAGAAAAGAGGGACACTTTTTAAAACACTGTTTTAGGGACGCCTGGATGACTCAGTCAGTTAAGCATCTGGCTTCGACTCAGGTCATGATCTCAAGGTTTGTGAGTTCAAGCCCCACGTAGGGCTCTGTGCTGACAGCTCAGGGCCTGCTTGGGATTCTTGCTCCCTCTTTCCCTCCCCCTCCCCCATTCATGCACATGCAGGTTCTCTCTCTCTCTCAAAAATAAACAAACATTTAAAAATTTTCTTAAAATTCTGGTTTTGAATTGAGCAGCATGGAGATTCTTGGTAACCTCAGTGGGTGCTCCTTCAGGAATAGAGTGATCAGGTTCCAGGCCAGGTTTGGGTTTGCTGTGGAACCGGAAGTGAGGAAAGAGCACGTGGATACTTCTGAGAAATGTGCCCCTGGATGGCGGGTAAGGAGAAGACACGGAAACAGCACATGGCCACGTGACCAGTGCACCAGGCCACTTACTTTAATGTCCCATTTACCCTTTACTTATCAAAGCTCATTCTGCTTTAATTTCAGTCAAAATGTGTTCCTTTTATCAGAGACTTGAATGTTGACAATGTTTTTGAACTGTCAGGAGTTCTCCCAAGTTCCCCCTGCGTTTTGGGGGATCTTGTTGGGGAGGGAGCCCCCAGCTGGGGGGGTTGGACCCGTCGCCCAGCCTGTTCCCCGGGCTTTGTTCCTCAGTGGGCCCCGTGAGGTTGGTTCATGGCCTGCACTTGACAGGTGTGCCTGGGCTCAGCGGTGATGTCCCAGCGCCGCTACCCTCTGGGGGAAGGAGAGCGGCCCCGCCATCGTGATGTGACCCCTCCCCCACAAGGACGTCCGAGTTAGAACCACAGGGGCGCCTGGGCGGCTCAGTCGGTTAAGCATCAGGCTCTTGATGTTGGCTCAGGTCACGATCTCGCTGTGGTGAGATCGAGCCCCATGTCAGGCCCTGCGCTGACAGCTCAGAGCCTGCTTGGGATTTTTCTCTCCCCTCTGCTCCTTTCCTGCTTACTCTCACTGGCTCTCGCCCAGAAAATAAGCATTTAAAAAAAAAATCTCAGTGAAAATAACAGGCTGCTTCTCACAAGAGATTCTTCAAATCAAAACCCAGATTCTTGGAGTTCTTTCTGCTGTTGTTCTTTGTAACACACCCACACGGCGTGCCAGTTCGGGGCCGGCCGAAGACCGGGACGTCCTCCTCCTTCCTGCTGTTGCCGTTACGTGGCGTCTCTCCCGACCCCCTTCCCACCGGACCTCGGCCTTCTGGAGAACGGCACCGGGCACGCGGGCTCTGGGCACGTGCCTCCACTGCCTCACCCCCTGGATCGTGGCGTCTCCCAGTGTCCGGGAGCCCGGGGCGGGAAGAAGTCCCATCTGAAATGGCTGCGTACGTGGGCCCGTGTCAGTAAACCGTCCTGACACCTGTGTAAGGAGACCCATGAGCGAGCAGAGGTCCTAACCGGCGTCCTCCTGCCGGGTGGAGGCCGCGTTGGAATAGAAGGGCTTCTGGGGACCGCTGTGGCCCCGCGCTGGCCCTGCACCCGGGGGGGTCCCGCTTCCACGGAGGATCGGGCTGACCCAGCTCGTGGAGCTGGACTTAGCACTTGGAAGAGCAGGAGGAAGAAGAGTTGGTGGGAGCAAAGTAGGCCAGACTGCTTACTGTTCCTTGGCCGGTTTTCCTCGGGACCAGCGTGCCCGTCCCGTATGCACTTGCAGCCTGTCGGAGGCGCTAATTTGAAAGAGGTGCCCATTTGGCTCTTCTAGAATTGTGTTCCTTTTCTGCAGCTAAGGGAAGCTTAAAGGAACCCTTTAAAGTGTATGGGACAAGGTGTTGCTTTGCCTTGAGGGGAAGACCGCGACGTCACCCCCACAGCAAATAGTGGTAAGGCGTTAGGTGTTTATTTTCTGAGTGTAAATTCACATCTGGACGCGCGGGCTGCAAGCTGAGCACCCTCACTCGGGACATTTCAGAGCAGGGGCTGGGGTGGGGGCGTGATGCTGGTATTTCCTGAGCCTGGTCGTCCCTCCCTCTGGAAACCAGCATGTATAAAGCGGCGGCCCTTGCCACAGAGATACACACACGAGGAGATTTCTACCCAGATAAGGTCCGCCGGATACAATCATCAAGTTTGAAAGACGTTTTGGGTTAGAATGGCTAAAATAAAAGACAGGAAGTAATGAGTGTTGGCAAGGACACGTAAAAAGAGACCTTCGTGCGCCGTTGGTGGGAGTGCACGTTGGCACAGCCGCTGTGGAAACCGTATGGAGGCTCCTGAAAACATGAAAAATAGAACGGCCATCTGATCCAGTCATCCCACTGCGGGGTGTGTACCCAAAGGAAGAGGAAAACACCAATCTGAAATGGGACGTGCACCCCTGTGTTGGTTGGCGCATTATTTACAATAGCCAGGTGCTCATCAGTAGACCAGTGGATAAGGAAGGTGTGTGGTGTGTGTAAGTGTATGAAAGGGACTGTTGTGGACCCACAAAAAGGGATGAGATTGTGCATTTGAGACAGATGGATGGCCTTAGAGGGAATTCTGCTAAGGGAGATGAGTCAGGCTGAGAAAGACAAATAGCGTGTCATTTCATTCACGAGTAGAGCATAAAACAGCAACAAATAAACAAAACAAACAGACAAAATCAGACCTGTAAATACTGAGGACAAATTGGTGGTTACCAGGGGGGAAGGGGTGTGGGGACTTAGGCAAAATGTGCGAGGGAGGTAGGGAAACAGGCCTCTGGTTGTGGAATGAGTGATTCACAGGAATTAAAGACCCCATGTTAAGAAGTACAGTCAACGATGCTGTAATAGCCACGGATCAGGACAAACGGGAACCACACCTGCAGCGCACACAGCATCGTGTATAAACCTGTGGAACCGCGATGTCGTGTGCCTGAAGCCAGCGTAACAGTGTCACCTGTACTAAAAAAAGTAAAGACACATCTGCTGAACAAGTATTACTGCCATTTTGAAAGATCCAGTTAGGTGATGTCCTTTTAGATGAGTTCTTTTTTCTCATTATAAATCAGAGGTGCGTTAACTGGAGGTGGAAGCAAATGTCCCCGAAATATGAGATGGATTTCAGTGTTTATTTTTAAGAGAGATCATGTGAAGGGGGGAGGGGCAGAGAGAGAGGGAGACACGGAATCTGAAGCAGGCTCCACGCTCTGAGCTGTCAGCACAGAGCCTGACACGGGGCTCGAACCCAGGAACTGTGAGATCATGACCTGAGCTGAGGTCAGATGCTTAACTGATTGAGCCACCCAGGCACCCCTAAAATGCATTTTAAAATGGAGGAAAAATCTAAAAGAACATAGTTTGAATAACTATATTAAAGTGCTCTGATAATTCATATGTTAATATAATTATGTTACATTATGTATTTTACAAATTATAATACTCCTGTGAGAATATGTTACATAAAATATACTAACACAAGTTACAAATTCTGTATTATACAAAGTACATGCATTATATAAATTATATAACATCAAATTATAAATAATATCCAAATTATGTAAATATAGTTACATGTAATGTAATTAATATCAGCATACTTAAACTAAAATATACCAAATTGTAGCCACAATACCTTAATCATAAACACTGGAACATCTCAAAAGTTAGAAGTATAATGCTCACCCTCAGTGTGACCTTGTTTGCTTAAAGATTGCTCTATGAACCCAACTGTCCCTTAAGCTTTGGCCATTTGTTCTCAAAGTACTGTAGCATTTTCTTCTAGGAAGGCTTTGCATGGGGGAGGGGGGGGATCTTCCCCTCCCCCAGTCTCATGATTTTGTCTTCCCAGATAACTTTTTCTAGGAATATTGATCCATTTATTTAAAAGTAGAAGGATGGCAGCAGCAGCAAGGAACTGAATAGTCCAGTGAACTTGTAGGATTCTCTGCAACGTCTAAGAGCTACAGAAGCTTCTAGCATTTAGTACATATTGGTAAAAGCAAGATTGAACTGAGCACATTTTAAGATCTTACTGGCTTTATTCAGTGATTCCTGAATTGGGCAGCATCTCATCAGGCAGGTAGAAAGGAGCTTCATGGAGCTGTACAACGTGAAAGACTTTGGTAGGCAGGAAGGAGCAGGAACAAGGAGGCGACACTGCGCAGGTTGATATTGCAAGGTCACTGGTCTGCAGGCGATGGCCGGGGCTATAAGGCAAATGACCTAAGTCAGGCTGAGTAGGCAGTTCCTGATTTGACTAGTTTATGATTCCATTTCTGGGAGAGCTGAAACTAAGTTAAGTCTGGGTTCGATGATAGGGGGCTTAGCATAAGCAACTCCATTTTGGACTTGTCTGGTTGTTTAACAAAATCCAAGTTTAAAGAGTTAGACACTTACAGGGCGAGCCAGATTTGCTGACACCTTCCGTATGACAGGCACCGTGCCTACACACTTGGGATCCTGAACGTGTGGTTTCAGGCAGAGTGGATTTTATATCTGAGCGGCTGTGGGTCACTGGTTGGAGGCTGGCATGGCGTGCCCAAGGCCTTGAGCCTTGCAGCGTGCTAAGCTTCTCACACCCACCTTGCAGCAGAGGAGGGGGTCTCTCGGGGATGCAGGGGAGGGGAGGGGATGGTCGCAGAGCGGTGTCATGGGCACCCTCAAGTGTGCTTTTGTATTTTACATAGTTTCCTGAAGCAAAGTTGGGATTTAGTTCAGAATTTCTTTACATTTATTATTTTGGCCATTTTAAAGTAATTTTAAAAAGTCTCACAACATAACCAAATGTACAGTGGGAATATTTTCCTAAGAGCCCTGGAACTTGGAATCTTAGGAATTAAAAGACTATTTTAAAGAAATTATTTCCAGCATCTCTGCCCCAGGTCCCTGAGGGGGCTGCAGAGTTATTACCAAAATTTCTGAAGTCTTTGAACACATCAGGCATTGGCTATAGACTCTCACGTGAAGTTACGTGAGGAATATGTGAGGGTATCTGTTCCTACGTTTGTCCAGTCTAGTTGCTGCTTTGATCAGTTAATAAAAAGGTTTAACGTATTACTAAGTTCCACGCGGCTTTAGAGCCTTTGTATATTCTCAGTCATCAGATACCAAAAGTTCCAGCTATTACCACCTGAGGGTAAACATTTTTCAAAATAGACTCAAAAACAGTGGGTAATATTGCTGAAGGGAGTTTAAAAAAAAAAAAAAACAAAGATTGGAAATGACTTAGTGATTTTGGTTTTTAGCCTAGGTCTCCATTCTTGGAAAGTATGTCCACGTTTTCTAAAGTAAAATTTCGTCATGGAATCTTTGGGTTTTCAAACTGTTTAGCACTGCCTTAAAAACGTGGAATTAGAGGGGAAGATTTCTAGCCCATGTCTGGTTGCTGTTTGAGGTTTCCCTAATTAGTATTCAGTGTGAAATAGATCACCTGCTAGTCTCTGAAACATCCTAAAAGCTGCCCTCCGTTCCCCGCGGTCACCCTGGGCCCCAGTGTTAGCGGCATCGTTTGTGTCAGCAGAGACAGACAGCATGTGGTTCGAAAATACATCAAATGCGGTGGACAGCGTGGTGGCAGTTCGGGATGCCACAGAGATATAAATCGTGCATCACAAGTCTGATCGAATGAGCAAAGTTCTAGTCGCGTCTCCGCCTCCCAGAACCTCCGCTTCAGTAAGCCTCGCCGGTCACCTTGGCCACACGCAAGGACGGTGGCTTATTCTTAGGGCTAGTTTTCCAAAGCAAAGCACTTTGATGGCCACGACGTGACAGATTAGTCGAAAGTTTAAGTCACTGAACCCTGGAATGTATTTTCTCATGAAAGTGGTTTACATGTAGGTTCCCCCAAAGACCTCCCTGTCGCCGAAGGAAACGGAAAGATGTTTTCGACGATGTTCGTCTAGCGCTGCTGTTAAAATGTGGCCCGTCCTTCTGTCCCCATCTTCTGGCTCCGCCTGTGGATGGTCGGTCCCTTGGCCACAGTCCACGGAATCGCCCCCTCCTTCCTTTGCCACTCCTTCTGTGTGGCAGAGGCGGGGGTGACCCCACTGTGTGGCTCTTCATTTGTCAGGGACATTCTGAGTCGTCTGAGGATGTGTTTGCATTTTGTAAAATAGAGAAGGCATTATGCTCCGCCTGCCCCCACGTTCCAGCCTGGTGCTCCATCACACGCACCTACACATTTTAGACGGAAAAGAGTGAACGCAGGCGTGGGAATTGCCCCATAAGAAGAGGGTGGTCTGTGACACGACACTTGGTGATGGGGTGGAGATTCGGTGAGAGTGTGGGGTCCAGCGTCCAGGTCCCGGCAGAGGCGGTCAGGAAGGCCGTGAGCTCAGCACCAGCCTGCGGGAGCTCTCCTCCTCCGGGAAGACCCACACGCAGCCCAGACGAAGGTTACTGTGTGGATCAAGCAGATTAATTCACGTGTTGAGCGTCTAAAATGCGAATGTATGTTTTCTCTCCTTTGTTTCCGTTTGGGTGAGCACTTGCTAGAGACCTTCTTGTGCGGAGTAAGGTATGTGCATCCCTGATCCGTCAGCCAGGAGGACATGGGGAGTGAGAAGCGTTCTCAGGATAAGAGTGGTGACCATCCAGGAGCCGGGCACGCAGATGCTACGAAATAATGGTTAGAAACGTTTTAGGCAAGAAAAAAAGACTAGTATGAGAACAGCAACTCAAATTAACTCAAATCTTTTACTGCTACCATTAACAATCTTTGAATGAGCAAATCAAGAAAACTTCTTTTTCCTCCTGTTTTTGCCGATAGCTCCTTAGAAGTGACATACCAATTTTTTTTAGTGTGAAAAACACTGATTATTTCATTCTGAAACCAACATTCTGTTGGTATTTGTTTTTTTTTAATCTCGAGTTATTCAGAAATAAAAGTGTTGATTTCTTGGTTTGTTGTTGTTTTTAAAGTCCAGTTAGGTTGTTGGTAGACATACCACAGTGTTTTAGGTTTTTAAAAAGTGGATGGAGTGTTTCTTGTCCTAGATGGAGGAAACCTGTCAACACTGTTGCCAGGGGGGCACCTGCCACACTCACCCGCGGCGAACTTGGCTGCTGATGGAGGAAGGGCTTGGAAACAAAGAGAATGCAGTATAGGGCCCTTACCACAGCATCCTACATGATGGTCCGAGAGTCTGGATTTGAGCAGAACCTGGTCGGCGGACAGTGTAAGGAACGGGCAGCCGTTCTGAGGACGTGTCTGACTGCAAGGAGCCGGCTTGCTGTCTGCAGCCGGAGTTGGATGAGTGTGGCCCGAGGGCTGTAGGTGTGCCCTGCTTGCTTTAATACCCGTGGACAATCTAGATCCGAGGCCGCTTTTCCCTGCTCGCTTGTTTCTTAAGTGAGCCTTAGAGGATGTTCCGCGGCCCAGAATTCGGTTAAGTAGTGACTGGTGACAAGGGAGGTTCGAGCTGGCAGTGTTAACTCGGAGCACCTAGCCCTGGCTCCAGAGCGCACCCGCTCCCGCCGGAAGGGTCCCTGAGCCTCTCTGCGGTGTAGACTAACACGACGCGCATTCATTAAGTGAGACTTGATGGGACAGCAGGCATTGTTCGGATTTGGGCATTATCCTTTCTCAGCTTCCGAAGCCTGAGGAAAATGTAAATGTCCTGGTTTCAGCCCCGCAAACGAAGGTGTTTGCAGCAGCAGAATTTCCGGCTTACAGGGGTGGGGGAGGGGGGCGGCGGGGCACCTGCCTGGGTTATTGACAGCAAGCGGCTTTGCAGGAAGCAGGGTGCAGCAGCGGAGGGAGGCTGTGAGAGCCCCGCCGGACTTGTGTTCAGACCTGGCTCGGAATTCTCGCTCTGTCGTTTAAGGCACCAGACCCTTCGGCAAATGACTTTATTGTTCTGGGCCTCACTTTCCTCTCCTATAAGGTGAGAATTTCCCGAGTTCTTTGCGGTTTTAAAAACCAGGAACTCTGAGACAAGTGAACGTCTCCATGGTGATTGCCTGGAGTTACCGTGATAAACCCCAGGTTCCCAGCGCAGGGACGGTTGCAGAGCAGGTGTGCAAAGGTGGGGGAGTGTGTGCCACACCTGGGCGCGCCGCAGCAGGCTTCTCGTTTGCGTTTTACTTTGATGAAAGTTTTCATCATGACTGTAATGGCTCGTTTTTGTGTTTTGTTGTCTATTCCTCCTTAAAGGCACATTCAGACCAAGTAAGGAGTACTGCACTGGAAAAAAAATACTAATTCCAGGGCCGTTGGTCCTGATTGGTCCAGTTTTTAAAGTGTTCTCTAATGCTTTTATAACTAGAGGCTTAACACCATAAATGTGAGCAGGATCTCAAAAGTAATTAGGTCGACTTGCCGGCATTAGAAACGTCCATCTTCCAAATAAGCAGTCTTGAATGTGTTTTCTTCTGTCTCCTGGAAAGTGATACAAGTCTCCGGAGCCAGAGGTATAAAAATAGGTGTCGTCAGATCTGTTAATAAAACGTAACGTTGAAACTGGAAAGTCCTTATTTTCAAAGTTAGGTCTTCACTGCTGCGTGTGTTACCCGTCCTGATGTCCTCTGAGGGGGACGGAAGCCGCCTGACAGCTGCCTCACGCGCGGCTCACCCGTGAACTTAACCGTATGGCGCACGTAAACACAACGTTAACTTCACCCTCACAGACTCCCGTCCCCAAGCTCTACAAAGAGCGGAGTGAGTAGATGCCAGATTTTTAGGAGTCTGATTTTCAGACTGTTCCATCAGGATATAGACATAAATAATGCTTAGAAAAACCTATTAGGAGCTTTGCAACGAAAGCCCAAAATAATCCTTGAGTAAAGCATCCCCCAGGGAATGGAAGCAGTCCGTGAGTGTTGAGAGGTGACCTGCTTAGGGAGACTAGAGCAGACCAGTTTCGGCTGGTTCAAGGTCATTGTGGACATGACCTTGTGTTTTATCCATGTCGGTTTTGGCGGCATTCCCCTGGAGGGCAGGCCCCAGTCTGGTAGAGGTTATTGAGAGTTTCCTAAAGAGGTTGGGCCTAAATTTCCTTTTACTTTCCTCTCCCAGTTGCTAGGCAGTTGCTCCTTCTTGTCCCATCCTAAAAGCGGTTTGTGGGGAACAAATGACGAATGCAGCGAGAAACAGGGTTCAGCAACATCTCTCTTGCGGTGCTACAGATCTCACCTTTCATCAATGTATGCTTTGCTCAGAGAAAGTGATCGCAGTGGGAATGAATTCACTGCTTTCCCACAGCTGCACAGGTTCCCGCCCATAATAAAGGTGCAGCTAAATAGAGAATAACCTGGTCCAAGTTTTGGCAGAGAGAGAGAGGTCCCCTAAATGTATTTGTCACCCCCCCTCCCTTGACTGCTAGACCCATTTCTAGAGTTGCCAGTTTTATTTATCTCCAATAAATCCTCCCATCTTCCATTATCTGTCCATACCCCCTGCAAACTTAATCCTCAGACAGGTGAGGTAGTCATGTAACACCCCTTAAAAGCTTGATGAGTGAGTAATCGTACCAGATCGCAGCCGTGTGGGGGGCTCTGTCTCCATGCACTGCCTACAGAAATGGTACACGTAATCCAAGGCAGAAATCCCGTGTTCTTGACCTACAGGAGAAGGATTCTGGAGCTCCGGACACTCAGTTGGCAGGATGTGGGAGCGATGGTGCACTTGGCCATGTCCACTGCCTTCTTGCGGGGACCCCTGCTCCCATCTTGAGTAGAAATGCGATCTGACTAAAGCATTAAGTAAGCAAACACTCTCGGACCAAAAGAGATTTGTTTTACAATTGATTGATTCACTTGAGCAGATTGCTTCCCCCTTTCAACTGGTATTTGTATTCTCTGAGCACAACTGAGGTGTGATTGCCGTCCTTCATGCCCTGAATGTAAAAACGACCCTCCTCGCTTTTTTTCCCACCTCCCTGCCCTCCCTGTGATTCTGAGGGTCTTCTCTGATTTATTGGCCTAGAAGTAAAAATGAATTATATTTAAATAGTTATATTTGTTCAGAGGGACTGAGAGCATGGGAGGACATCAGAAAAACAGGCAAATTCCTTACGTGTTTCAGGATCGACTTGAAATAAAGCCCCATCACCTAAAGGATTTCTTATTCTGTATTTTTTTCATATTTTGTCACTAGACCTTGGTTTTAGCTTATGCCTAGCTTCCGGGTTGATGGACAGCCAGCACCTGAACAGAAATGTGGGGAACATGCAAATCAATGGAATTTAGCCTCTCAGACTAGAAAGAGAAGCTGTCACTCAGCCTTATCTCCTGGGTTGGCTTCTGCTATCACCTGGCTGTATCATTGTGTGTGATCGGAATCACCACAGTGCAGTGCAAACAGCAGTCCTATTTAGTAATGGAAATACTACTGTGGGATCTGTTAGCTGTTAGCCGTTTCTATGACTCCTGATACTTAAAAAAAAAAAAAAAAAAAGACGTAGTGGTATCTGGCCAATAATCAAGACTATAAACCACAGTCATTCGCGCCCTGGTTTGTAAACGTTTTCTTCGTGTGGAGGAGAACCAGTAACGTGGGACGGAGAGCGTGCCGCACGGGGCAGACAGGAGTTCGGGGCTGGCTGTGCTGCCGTGGCCTTGAGCAAGTTGGTTAGCTTTTCACAGGCTTTAATTTGTTCAACTAAGAAATGGAAAAAAATACAGACTCTTTAGGATAGAATTAGGTGGGACAATATGTAAAAAGGTCCACGTAGAGACCCCATTAATGTGCCATTTGTTTTTTCTGTCTCTGTTTAAGTAAATGTGTATACGTCTTTTACCATCTAATGAATTTTACGTTTTGATTAGTGCTCAGTTCTAGCCCATCCTGATTGCTTACTAAGTATTCACAGAATGAATGAGAGAGTGAGGGCGTTTATTGACAGGGATGTGACTATTATCACTTCCTCCACGAGGCAAGGAACAGAGTTTGGTGTTTATCCCGGGTTGCCCAGAAGGTAGATTTCTGGCCCCCACGGGCATCTAGAGAAGTGTGTGACCATGTAAAGTTCAGGCAAAGGCGGGACTGGGAAGTTTCTGGATGTGCGAATCACTACCTTCCTCTCACGCATTTTGCGAGTGCATAATCTGTGCATGTCGCTGGGTCAGGTGCTGAAGAACCTTTCCGTTGTACCATCAAGAGAACCTCACTAAGTGCTTAGTTTGAAACTTAGGTGGAAAGGGGGTGCCTGGCTGGCTCAGTGAGGTGAGTGTCCGACTTTGGCTTAGGTCGTGATCTCACAGTCTGTGAGTTCGAGCCCCACATAGTGCTGGCTGCTGTCAGCGCAGAGCCTGCATGGGATCCTCTGTCCTCCCCGCTCTCTGTCTCTCACCTGCTCTCTCAAAAATAAACGTAAAAACCAAAGAAGCAGCTTAGGTGGTAAGGAGACGCAGATGCTTTCCTGGGAGTGGTATCACCTCTGCTGGGACAGTGTTTAATTTGAATCAAAGTCCTGATATTCACTTAATGAAAAGGAAATTGTATGAACTGTGACTTGACCCATGGTGTTGTCCTTAGAATGAAGTCCAGCCAGCTGCCAATTCCTAGAGGCACAGTGGCTCCGTTTTCCGTCCCTAAGTCGGCTATGTTAGATGAGTTTGGTGTTGATGTGAAAAAAAATAGGTGTCGAATTCCTGAAATGTTGCTTGAGTATCGTGTAGAAATCAAACATGCAAAAATTGTTCTTTAAAAGGTGCTTATTTTGCAGGAGAGGGGCCACCACCTTGTAATAAAGTCTGCAGTAGAGTGAACAATTACCAATTTACCTTTTCTGGTTACAGATAAGGTTTTTCATACACCAGAGTCCAGTCTCACGTTAAGAGCCTCAGTTAGAAAGTCAGGTAATTTGAAGAAACTAGCTTTTATGAAGTGATTTCCTATTTACTAGAAGAGACCTTGGAGGGCAGATGTCACAATCTCAGTATCAAAATAGGAAGAGTGCCTCTTGAAAACTCAAGTGTAATCAGCATCCAAGTTCGCGGTCTGGGCTCCTGCACCAAGCTAAGTCAGACCCGGGATGATCGGAGTTTTCAAAGCTGGCTAAGGAATGTTAGGATGAGGGCATCGACGTTCCTGACTGGAATCTCTTCCCAGGAAGGACCCGCGTCAGAACCCGGCTGTACTGTTTCGCCACGATCGGGTCCGGATGCCAGCCAGAGCCTGGAAGGGTTGAGATGGGAATCCGTTAAACAGACATTGGAGCTTCTGTCTGAAGGTTCTCATGAGGTTCTCCGTGTAGAAATCGACGGCAGTTTGGTTTTTGTCTGAAGTACTCCACACATTCTTTTACCCACTCTGGTAAATAAGCATTGCTAGAGGGCTTCTAGTGCTTATCATCTGGGCATTCTTGATCTCCTGTCTTAGGAAAGAAAGACTTTCAGAGTATTGGATGCATTGTCCCTGGGCTCTGATTACACCATTACAGCGGTGCTTTCTTCCATATACTTATAATTCATCTATATATTTTTTTAACTGAGGCCAGTATCAAACTACCCAGGCCTACCTTTCTCTCCCCAGAACTTCTGACTTTTCCTGCAACTTTCGCCAGCTTATCAGAAAACGGTCAATACTCCAGCGGACTAGGGGATAGGGCGCTGCGTTCCTCGCTTCTGGTCAGAGCCAGGGTTCCACGGAGGAAGGAGTAAGGGAATTAAACAGTTCCTGGGCTTGAGCCCTGTCTGCTCCCTTACCCACTCACCCCTGCCATTAACCCGCAGGTGGTCTCTGAGTTCAAAACTGTGCCTATTTCTCCCCGAAAGCACAGCCCAGAATGGTATCCAGCCTGGAGCTCTTTCCAAAAGAGGACCCTGAAGCAGATCTGTCCGCTTGCAGCCAATGCGTGAGCCCGTGTCTTTTGTTGAAATCGTGAGATGATCCCCCCGCCCCCCCGGGGGGTGGTACCTCTCTCCAAACTCTCTTCCCTCCAGGTTTTCTAGATTTCCAGGTCACCTAGCTTTGTATTCAGCAGCCAGGCATTGGTGGCTGATCAGCACAAGGCAGCATGCTCTGTCTCCCTGCAGGCTGGAAACCGTGGTGGCCTAGGAATCGCAGAAGTTGGGTTCCAGACATCTCTTTGCTGTGAGCAGCTGAGTAACTGTGTGTGAATTCACCCCCCCTCCCCGGCTTCTCTGCTCTCATCTGTAAAAGGAAGGGGTTACATCAGTGAGCTCTGAGGTCCCTTCCACTTCTAAAATGCGGTGAACGCCCGGGCCCCTGGGTGGCTCAGTCAGTTGAGTATCCAACTTCACTCAGGTCATGATCTCACATCTGTGGAGTTCAAGCCCCGCATCAGACTCTGCGGTGACAGCTCAGAGCCTGGAGCCTGCTTCGCATTCAGTGTCTCCCTCTCTCTCTGCCCCTTTCCTGCTCATGCTCTCTCTCAAAAATGGATAAACACTAAAAAATACTTTAAGAAATATGATTTTTTATTACAAATCTCTACAGCCAGTATTTCCTATCTCTAAATGTAAATTGAAAACGAAATTCTTTCTGTTCTTGGTGTGAAGCGTGCAGTGTCTATGGGTAATCCTGTGGGTTGTGACTTGTGTCATCCACGGTAGAATATGGCCCCCTGCCTCTGAGACGCGCATCGCAGCTGACGAAGCCAGACCTCCAGGCAGGTCTGCTGGGTACCTTCAGACAGCATGTGAAGAACAGCCCCTTGGCATGTAAGAATTAGCTGCTGGGACATCACAAGTGTCTTCATACTTAGAGCAGGAAGAGCCTCGCCTTATACTAATGTCACTAGGTAGATGCTAGATAAAGAACTCCATTTATCCCAGAAAAAAATGCTCCTTGTCTCCTTTCACGGAAACTGTCACCTGTGAGGATGCATCCTCACCCGGACTCTGCCCCAGCATGCATCATTTCCGTGGGCTGTGATTTTTATTCTGTCCTGACTGGCAGTGAGGTCAGAGGTCATAATGACCCTTCTGTTCAGACCCCAGAATCTGTTGGCAGCTGACACCTCTGGTGGGAGAATAAAAACGAGCTAGCGAAAGCCCTGTTATCATTCTGACAGATGCCCATTATTGGGGGCTATGCCAACTGGCAAATTCCTAATAATAGGAGCAAATGTGTACTTCAGTTTCTTGGCTCGCTCTGCAAATGGCTTATAGGAGCTCTTGAACTTAAATGTAATTGAATTGAAATAACAGTGAGGTGGAGAAGCCAGTGGAGACTGGTTATCGGGGCAGTTTGGAGACTGTGCCGTGTATTTGATTCTGTCACCGACCTGGGTAGGAATGTGCCCAGTAGCCAGCCTGTGAACGTTGGAAAATTACTTGATTTGCACATGAAGGCTGGCTTTTCCTGAGGTGCTGTCACACACTGTCTCTCTAGAACCTCAGCTCAACCCTCTGCCTTTTGTTGTTGTTGTCTTTTCCCCATTTCCAATTCCTCTTTTCCTGCAGTGGGTGAGAAATGCATGTCACCTGACCCCTCCAGCCACGTTGAGTGGTTAGTAGCCAGGAGTCTGCAGCCAGCTCGAATTGGAGTCTTGGTCCCACCATTTATTTGGGCGAGCCGTTTAGCTTCTCTGTACCTTGCTCAGTCCTGTTGGCTTTAAAAGGGGGTGAATAATGCTCTTCCCGTTGGGTGGGAGGGAGGAGGAAATTAGAGAAGGGATGGCAAGTACTTTGAAACAGCGCTTGTCAAGTGTTAGCCGTGACTTCATGCTT
The DNA here is from genome assembly GCA_004023785.1 of Mungos mungo. Classification (NCBI taxonomy): domain Eukaryota; kingdom Metazoa; phylum Chordata; class Mammalia; order Carnivora; family Herpestidae; genus Mungos; species Mungos mungo. The sequence continues at coordinate 318,477 of PISW01000739.1, read as the reverse complement.
CCCCACCACAGCAACCAAAATAAGAGCCATTTCAGGTGTTATTTTGCATTCTCTAACTCAGGGGGGCCGAGCCCCGCGGGGAAGAGGGTCAGAATAGTTGCCAGCTCACTGTGAAGGTCTAGTCCTTGTTGATTGTCGGTGGTCTGAGCAAGTAACTTCTTGGCAAAGGCAAGAAACTCCCACTTGGGTAATTCATTTCCTTGCAGGAGAGGGAAGACTCTGGAAGAGTCCACTTTCTTGTTCTCTAGTTGGATATAACCCCCAAAAAGTGGAATTATTGGGTTCTACCACTTAGATTGAGCGAGGCGTTGTGGATGGTGTGCGTCAGAACCGTGGTAGAAACGAACATTAATGAAGACCTAGCCCTTACCATCCTTTGGTTAATCTAGGTGGACAGAGAGAAGTACGCGGACACGATGTTCAGTGCAGACCTGGCCCCAGCGCTTGGAGTCTCCGTGGGCCGCGGGACAGAAGGCAGCAGCCCCCAGCCACGTGCGCCGTGCAGAGCGCTACGCCCGGGTGCGGGCTTGGGGGGCTGAGCGAAGGGGGACCGGGTGCTGTTTGGAAGGTTGTCGATGACGTCGTGGAACTAGAGTAGGGCCCACAAAATGGGAGCATGTTAATCGGCAGATCAAAGGTGGGGTTGGGAAGCAGAAATGAAGAAATCATACCCTTGATTTTCTAAGTGGTGTCACCCGCGAGCAGCAATTTCAGCTTTTAAGTTGAAAATATGTTGCTGAAAAAAACTAGCCAATTTTCTGTTGGTGTTGAAATCTCAGGCTCTACCTGGTAATTAAGCAGGCTCTGGGAAGAAGAAAAAAGAAAAAAAAAAACCCAATATTCTAAGTTTTGCCAAGAGAATGTGAAAATTATGGTCTAGATTATAAACCCCTTCAGCAAAAAGGCCATTATGGTCTAACTGCCAAGGTCATCAGTATCTGTGCTTTTAAATAAACCCAGTGGCCCTTTTAATATCATTATGGAAACGCAAGCTCGCACATTAGAAGTACCCTATTGGGAGGCTTTGCTATTCCTGTATTCTGCAAAGTAAGTTTTCAGAGGCTTTGACTTCCTAAAACATACAAATAAACACCCTGTGGCTTTATTAGTTGGTTGGGGTAGTGATCTTCTAAATACTCAGGTACACCTTTGATAGGATTTTCTTCCATTCGTATGAAATTTCAGGTGGCGTTGAATTCACATTCACTCCTGGTGCTGTCCCTCTCCCCAAAGAGTTGGGGGCGCCTGGGTGCATCAGTCAGTTAAGCATCTGACTCTTGGGTTCCATTCAGGTCATAGTCTCACGATTTCATGAGTTTGAGCCCCGTGTCAGACTCACCTCCTTGGGATTCTCTGTCTTCTTCTTTGTCTCTCCCCTTCCCCCACTGACGCTATCTCTGTCTTCCTCAAAAATAAATAAATGAGCTTAAAAAAAAATACAAGAAAAAGTACAACCTATCGGTTTATGTGTTAAAATGTTTACCACCATTTCAACATATTTGAGATCATTTTCTAATTCTGTGTGTGACGGATTAGAAAACTAGACCTAAAAATAGGAAGGGCCTTGACCAACATCATAATGTCGGTTGGTGGCTGACCTGGGTCTAGACTTTTCAGCTCCCAGTTGGGACTCATCCCTTCTGACCCTCTTTCTGTCCATTGAGAAGAAAAAAACCGACAGGTAACATTTATGAAGTTCCCTGGAGTACTGTACATGCATTCATTCATCTGAGCCATCCCAGCAGCCTTGGGACACCAGAACTGTTACTTTTCCCAGTTTACAGATGGGCCATTGAGGTTCAAAGACGTTCCATATGGCAGTTCAGACACCGGCGGCAGAGACACCTATGCCCTCACGCTGCACCTGCTTCTGCTTCCCCCAAATGGGATCTGCTCACGGGAGCTTTTCATTTCTACCTCCCATCTGCCTCGTGTCAGGGGAAAGTCCTTGCAATTTTAGGTGAAGTACGTGGTTTGTACAACACACAGGCAATCCTGCCACAGTTTCATGTGAATCCAGGATCTCTCTTCCGTCTCCAGGCATGCATGGGGCCCAGAACTGTCCTGAGTGAGTCCGGACGTTCAGAACAAAGGTACCCCGCGCTGTGGCATTGGTGTCGCCGTGTACGCGGCCCGAGAGCTGAAGGGCAGCTCCACACGGGAGAAGAGGGCGCCTCCCCGGCCGAGCAGGTGGCCCACGCGGCTTTGGCACAGTCAATGGTGCCAACACGCTTCTCTCTCCAGCCAGCATAAGTCTTGACTTTGAGACAGGACTCAACACGGACGATCCACCAGCCATGGCGGGGAGCAGCTACACGCTCCCAACCTGGGTCCAAAGCCACATGGAGACCCGGTGAGAGAGGACTGAGCCGTCCTCAGTATTTGATAACATTGAAAGAGCTCTTTTCCTCTCCACAATTAATCCATGTCTCCATTTGCATTTGTTTAAAAAAAAAACTCCTGACAGCCCCAACAACACAACAAGAGAAATGCCCAGGCTTAGCCATAAATCTCCCGAGGCATTCAGCGAGTGCCACAGGGCTCATTAATCTTGATTATTTCCCGTAATAGATAACTTCACAAATCAGCTATTATTCCTAATCACGCACATAAAGATAACGGACGGGTAATAGCTTCCTGCATGGCGAGACCAAAATAAAATTTCATTTAAAAATACATTTCTGTGAATCCCAGGGAAAGGTGTTTTCGGCCCTTCTTACAGGGGCGAGAAGATCTGGGGGAGCAGCCAGCAAAAGAGAAGTTGATTGTCAAGGATTGGATTCATAGACGACTTTGGGCCAGAGGAGACAGCAGAATCGCACAGTTCCCGTCCCTAGGAGAAATTTACCCCGAATACCCAAGAACAAATAGCACAGGAATGTCAAGGCTACCTTGTAGCTGTGAAGTTAGCACTTGGAGTTCAGAATTTTTGCTGAGTTTGGTGAAATCATTTATGTTCATGGGTATGTGGGTCCCTTCAGATACCAGCTCCAGAGGAGAACCAACACCAAAAAAAGGGTTCATAGGCGATGAGAGATGCGTTTCTTACATATCTAGGTACCCTGTGGGTGACCATCTGGTGTCAGACCTGAAAACTCCCAGCTCTTTGGCAAGGGGCAGAAACACGAATGTGTCAGAGGGCGGGAGAGCACCGCCAGAGCGCCCAGGGGAAGGAAATCAGCACCCGTCTCCCCCTCCTACATGACGCCTTTCTGAAGGCGTCGAGACTGGCGTGGGAAATGGCCTGGTTATTATTCAACCAGCCACACCTGTCCATCATCTCATTATCAGATGCCAGTGCGTTCCAGCAGGGCCTGGAGTGAGATGCGTCCCACTTAGGATTGGATTAGGAACAGCTGGCCAGTCACAACAACACAGAAACGGGGCTCCTAACGCATGCGTTGTCTTTTATTTTCAAAAAATTTTTTAACGTCTTACGTTTTGAAAGGCAGAGACAGAGCACAAGCAGGGGAGGGGCAGAGAGCGAGGAAGACCCAGAATCCGAAGCAGGCTCCAGGCGCTAAGCTGTCAGCACAGAGCCCGGTATGGGGCTCGAACCCATGAATGCAAAATCATGACCCGAGCCGAAGTCAGACGCTCAACCGACCAAGCCACCCAGGTGTCCCGTGACGCACACATTTTAAACCAACTGTGTTAGCAGACAGCGCTAGCAAAGTATGTTCCTTTCTGGACCTCTTCTGCAGGCACCTAAAGACGAAACTACTAGAAACTTTTCTTTTTATTTAAAGGGAGACGGTGCTGCCTTCCCAGAACTTGCAAAGGAAGACAGGAGGCCATCATTCTGATGGCCTTGAACTTGATTTGGGCCTATTAATGTTAAGGTGAAAGAATTTCCAGACCAGATGACTAAGTGTTTTTCCTGCCAATAAAGTCTACATTTCTTATATATTCTCAGCAATGACAGAAACACCAAATGGCCTTTATGTGCAACACAGTGTGTTCGGCACTGGGGATCGAGAAGCATCCAAGACGGGATCTGTGCTGCTAATGAAGTTGGCGGCACAGCAGAGGAGGAAAGATGCAGAACCAAATATCCATACAAGATGATAGGCGGACACGCCAGAGTGAAGGCGATTAAGTGCCGGGGATGTTCAGGGAGGCAGAACTGTGCATGAAGGGAAGGTGGACATATCCTCCTGGTGGAGAGAAGAGACATTTGAGGCAGAGCAAGGCAAAGCCATGGAAGAATTTTGGGCATCTCTGGAGAAGAGTGACTAATCCAGTTGAGCTGCACCAGGCAGTGTAAAATGAGAGACAAGGCGGGGAGTGTGAACTTAGCCCAGATGTTAGAGGACTTTGCATGCCGGGTGGAGTTTGGACTTTTCTCTGTAGACACTGGAGGTCTTTTAAAGGCCGGTAGCAGGGGAATGACATGGTTAGGCCTGTGGTTTAAAAAGGTTAATTCAGCCATATGCAGAGTGGATCAGGGAGGCAGAGCACAGGGGTGCAGCCAACGTGTGCACTGCTGCTCGCCTGTGCCCTTAAAATGACCATCTGCCCTCAGCTGGGCAAATGGATATGCCAAGACCTGTGCCTTAGGCAGCAGGGGAGCCGGAGTTGGTGAGTTCATTGGGTGTAGCAGTTACCTAGCGCTGCGTAACAAATCATCCCCAACTTTGTGACATAAATCCGTGACCCCCATCAGTATGGACTCTGTGGATCAGGAGGGTGGACAAGGCATAGGGATGCTGGCTGTGTCCGTTCCACAATGTCAAGGCCCCCACTGGCAAGATTCACATGACTGCCAGGGGCTCGGTGGGCTGAGGACTGGGTTCATCAGCAGCTTCTTCACTTGCATGTGTTTGTGTCAAAAATAAACGGTTTGTGTCAAAGATAAACAGTAACACCAGTTACTGTGGTCAGGGCAGAGTTTAATCGTCAGTGTACTGTTGCAATAGAAAAGTCCAGTATGGACTGAACTCAACCTTGATTTGTATAGAGGTGACTGGAGTTTAAAAGGGAGATTGGTGGGAGGGGAGGGGGTGGCACCTTGGTGGCTCGGTCACTTGAGTGTTTGACTTCTACTCTGGTCATGATCTCCTAGTTTGTGAGTTCAAGCCCCATGTCTGGCTTTGTGCTGACAGCACAGAACCTGCTTGGGATCCCCTCTCCCTCTCTCTGTCCTTCCTCTACACTTTCACTCTCTCTTTCCTTATCTCTCTACCCCTCGCTCCCTATACTTTTGCATGTTCTCTTTCTCAAAAGCAAATATTTAAAAAACAACATGGTTTTTTAAAGGGAGATTAAGGGAACAGGGAGTGGGTGGGTGGGGCTCAGTAGAAAGTGAAAACTTATGGAAAGCTGGACGGAGGAGGGAGTGGTCCATGGACCCCTCTCGGGGGCTTGTTAATTGGTGCTTATGGAAGCCGGGCTCCCACCTGCCCCAGAGTCTGGGAGACAGAAACCCTTATCTTCAGACGTTGAAAGAAACAGTTCTTTCAACAGTGTTGAGTTTTCCCAGGCAGATTCTCTAAGGGGGAGCTGGGGTCATCTGGGATGGAGCTGTCAGAAACCATGTTTGTGTTTCAGTCTTTCGAGGCCGGCCGGGTAAGGCCTAGCGGAGACAGGGCTCAGAGGAGAGAAACTTAGTCCCATGGCGTGTTTGGTTGGTTCGCTAAGAAGCCGGCAAAGCTGGAGTTGGTGACAGGCACGCCCGCGGTCTCCATGCTCCCTGTGCTGTCTTGTGCCAGGACTGCCGGGTTTTCAGCCAGAGCCCTTCTGCAGGGGGGCGTCCCCAGAGCCGGTGAGGGCCACGGGGCCGTCTCTGACCCAGCCTCACCAGTCCAACAGCGCCACTTCCGCCACGTAACGCAGGTCACAAGAGAGTCCTTGAGGCCAGCCCAGACTCCGGGGGGGGGGGGGGGGGGGGGAGGGGACGTGGACTCCTGCTCTCGATGGCTTGAGGGGCGGAGGAGCAGGTGGGATGGGATGGTCATCGGAAGACAGTCTGAGGTCGCCGTTACAGCAGCAAAGATGACTGGTCCAGTTTTGAACCTGTGGAGTTTGAGGTGCCTCTGGGACTTCGGAGGTGAAAGAGGTATTGTAACTGAAAATAGCGGAATTAGACCCCAGTCTCAAGAGAGCGCAGCGTTTCAAGGAGGAGAATGTACCAGAGGAAGGTCAAGGACAGTTACAGTCCTCCAAGCCCTACATTGGGAAGGGCAGGCTGGGGGGCATCTGAGGGCAGGGGGCACGAGACGGGAGACTATGGCCATGGACGCTGAGTGAAGGATGAGTTTTAAAAAGGACGCGCACTCGGGGACCACAAGAAGAGTCCTTTCGGTGGCCAGGGGAGGCAGAAGCCAGACAGCAAAAGCTTGGCCTGGTCAGTGCGAAGAGGGAAGCCATCAGGAGTGGCCTATGGAGTGTGTGCCGGGAGTCAGGAGCCTGCAGGTGGCGAGAGACCTGGCCAGGTGGAGAGAAGGTTACCAGCTCTGTATCTGTTTAAAAGAATATAAATGGCGTTTTCTCTCCAGACTACATTGGAGACTAGAGTAAATCACGTCTGATCTTGGATATTCCTCTTCCAAGAAAAAGTTCTCTCCCCACTTCCAATTAAAATTTAAAAGAATTTCTGTGTTTCTTCTATTAAATATAATTAAAAAAGAAACATTGTGTGGTTTACAACGTTCAGACGCTTCAGCAGACTCACCTGAGAGAACACCAAAAGATAGATTTGTGCTTCGGAAATGTGGGTAATGAAGTGATGGCATTATGATTATGAAAAATTAGAAGCGACCTAAGTATCCAGCTTAATGGAATATTTTAAAGCCACTTAAAATTAGAATAATAATCAGAAAAAATGGCCGATCTTTATTTACTAATTTCTATTTGCCAGAACTTGGCTAAGGACATAAGTGATCTTGTAAAATTGCACAAATGGCTCCATCCTCACTGATTTCTAGATGAAATTGACAAAATTTAAGTAAAAAATTGTGTATATGTGTGTGTGTATAAAAACTCTTAAAAATACAGGATGGAAACATATCAAAACACCAATGGTGTTTTCTTCTGTTGGCCAAAATTTCTGTAACGTCTTATTTTTTTTAATTGTATTTGTTTTTTACTTTCTAAGAGATTGTGAGTGGGGGCGAAGGGCAGAGAGAGAATCTCAGGCAGGGTCCACACTCAGCACAGAGCCCAGTGTGGGGCTCGATCCCACGACTCTGGGATAATGACTTGCCCCAGAATCAAGAGTCAGATGGTTAACCCACTGAGCCACCCAGGCACCCCGTATGTGGTCATATTTTATTTTTAGAAAGATGGAATTGTTATATTCATTGTCTTTCCTTTGTAACCCTTAATGTAAGGTCACGTGTAGATTTTCAAGTATCTGTTATCTGCCTTACTCTCCTAAATCTCTACTGGAAAGGATGATTTCAACGAAAAAGGTATATAGCAGTAAGCCCACAGCACGAACATATGGTTTGATTCTTGTCCCGCAAGATTCCTAAAGTAACGTGCTCCTGGTCCAGGACAGCTGGCCTCTCCCACCCCACACATGCAGGTTACATCATTTTAAAAACAATTATTTTTAATGTTTGTTTTTTTTTGAGAGGAAGAGAGACAGAGTGTGGGCAGGGGAGGGGCAGAGAGAGAGGGAGACACAGAATCGGAAGCAGGCTCCAGGCTCCGAGCTGTCAGCACAGAGCCCGACGCGGGGCTCAAACTCATGAACTGTGAGATCACGACCCAAGCCGAAGTCGGACACCGAACTGACTGAGCCCCTCAGGTGCCCCTAGGTTTCATCATTTGAACGGGCTGCTATGGAGTCCCTTGACTTGAGGGCACGAAGGGAAATGGCTGGTGTCTCAGGAGATGGGGGTGAGGCAGCCCCTGGGACCTGCACAGCTAGAGAACAGACGTTAGTGAGAAGCGTGGCCTCCTTTGTCGAAGAGAATCCACCTCTTCTGGGCCTGAGAGAACCCTGACCCACATGCCCAGGACCTACGAGAAAGGAGGCCACGAACACGGGAGACAACTCCTCGGAGAAAATTAATATGCTCTGACTTTTTAAAAAATCCCTTCCCTGGCTTTTTTAAGTAACTAAACTGTCCTTGTAAGGAAATAGGAAAATGTAGGTTCCTGCAGTTAAACGAGCATGTTCTCTGCCGATAGGGCAGCAACACAGGGAAAAGTCTAATCAAAGATGGACAAAAAAAGTGTGTGTTTTTTTATAAGTTTTTTTATACCAGCCCAGTAGCTTCTGAATTCATTTTGTAAAATTTAACCTGTAGAAGAACCCATAGAAAAATGGAGACAGGTAAGATTAGAATTCTCCTCAGTGACTAAAAGTGACCTTCCTGTCAGAATTGTCTCAAAAATTGTCAAATGTTAATCAAGTAGCAAACGAACAAGTCAAAGATTTCTTTAACTCATCATCGAGGAGACCAGGCAGGCGGCCACTGAAGTATACAGAGCATTCGAGGAACTGGGTATTTATAGGCATTTAGAAAAGAATATTAGAATAAAATGTGTTTAGTGTTGTATTTATTTTTGAGGGAGTGCAGGCAGGAGGCAGGACCGAGGACCCGAAGTGGGCTCTGTGCTGACCGCAGACAGCGCGCTGTGGGGGTCAGACTCTTGAACCATGAGAGCATGAGCTGAGCTGAAGTCTGACGCTCAACCCACAGAACCATCCAGGTGCCCCTTCAATTTCTTGATTGTATATAAAACTGATTAATGTCCAAGAAGGTAATGAACCACACCTTGGGGTTCTCTTTTCAATCAAACACGTATCTAGAAGTTGACCTGTACCATCTAATGAATTGCTAAACAGCAAAATCAGACACAGGCATGTTCTAGAGAATTTAATCCCGGGATAGAACCGTGAAATGTTGCCCAGTCTGACGTCATTAAGGACATTGTATGCTACCCCACCTGTCTTACTTGCAACTTTAGGGTAACTTTCCTTACTACCACACAGTGTTCAAGGTTTGGCTTTTCCCTCTGTGTCTCAAAAAGTCTTAAAATTTTTAACACAATGTCCGGCTCCCTTCGTTAGGATGGTAACGGCAACCAAAACAGAACCCAGCTCTTTCAAGAAGGTCTTGTGGCCCCCAGTTCATTCCCTCGCTCCTTAATTTCAAGCCATGGCGGCTCAGACTCATAAATGAACACTCCAGCTCACAGCTGCGTGAGTAGCCGTCCACACACGAGACCCAGATAGCTTATTTTTAGCCATGTTTGAATTTGCAACCTCACTTTCCTTTGGCTTCTCAGTTACAGAGGAGATGCGCTTCCGGGCCCTCTGGATGCTGCCCGCAGCCTTCCCTCCCCTCCCAGGGCGGGACAGGAGGCCGGGCATCCTGACTGGCATTGGTGTTAATTTCCTGTTCTGTCAGGGAATTAACATGCCGATCGATGCAAAATGATGCGGTCACTTACGTGGTCTCCTCCAGCATTGTCTGCTGTGGGGGCTGCGTCTGTCGTCTGTTGGGTTTTGTGACAGGAGGAGGAGTTAATGCTGCTGTCAGTCATCTTGCGGGACGCTTGGCCTCTGTCCTTTTCCGAGGGTGCTTATCACATGGCAACAGTTGGGTGCTTGGGAATTAGTTACTGTGCACATTCCAGCGGACTCTGCCCAGGATTGCAGCTGAGCCTTAAAAGTCCTGACAGGCAACAAGGTTGTCACCTCGGGGTATCTCTGCCTTCTAGAAGGGCACTGCGACATTCCAGCTAGTTACCCATCTTAATTCATTTTGGTATTTAAAGTAAATACGCGCCGTGTAAACCAAGAAGGTAGAGGAGGAAGAGCATGAGAGACGCGATCAGACAGGACTTCACAGTGGCATTGGCATGTCATCCACGCTTGTAAGCAAACTCGATGCCGATGGTAATCTGCATACACAGACCGATTGAGCAATTTGGAAGTCACTGGGGAGCAGCTGCTTTTTCCTGCTGAATCCGCCAGGAAGTTCCTTTAGCTCCACCCACATTGTCCATGCGATCCCACCTACCACTCCTCCTTGGGCTCTGTCACAGCCAGAATCCCAGGGTGGCTCTGTAATAAGGTCAGCGTGTGCCAGAGGTAGGATGGCTTCAGACCGCGTCGCTACCCCTCCGTCTAAATGAACTCTTCTGAGGTTGAGTCGGTGTTTTCCATCATTGTCACAGATAATTAGTAGCCGCTTACAGTTGGTTACAGTTCATTTCTGCTGATGGTGTTATCCTGTCGACCACACGACAGCCACATGAGTTCTCAGAGACCGGACGTGTCCAAGTGGTAGGTTGGAAGCCATTCCGTTTTTCACGCCAGTGTGGGAAACTGCTTCTCGTGGGTTCCAGTACTGTTTGTACGGATGTTTATGAAAATGTGTCTTTATGGCAGATTGACTTGCCGGAGACCCGGCCGTCTGACCGAATTGAATTGAGGGGCATTAACTCTACACAAAGTACGTGACAATGACAGGAACTGCGTGCTAGTTGAGAAATCTCAGAGTCTATGTTATTCTTCTAATGGCCATCATTCAGGAGCGGAGCTTTGGAAAGAAAAGTGTGTCAGAAGCTGCTGTGATGATGGAGACCCCAGTCACCGGCTCCGCAGTCCATTAATGGGCAAGAGCTGCATTGCTTTTAGAAACCACCTTGTCTGCCACTTCCTCATTCTTATTATAATGAACTTGGGAATGCTTAGTAGGTCAGGTGACTTGAAATGGTTGAATGTTTTCCAACCTTCTACACTGAAGTGGTCCACAATAAAGCTTCCATAGCAACCAGCCTCTTCCTGCAAACATTTTCTCTGGAAGGGGAAAAGAGCCAATGCAAGCAAGCGCCATGTCTCTGTGTTAAATACATTTGATTTGTTTTTAAAGGGAAAAGAGTGTCCCAAGCTCTGTGGGAAAGGGCTGCCTGCAATGTGTCCATGCCACAGTGCCTATCGTTTGGTTTCTGAATCTTCACTAGACGAATGTGCCCCTGGCAGACAAATCTGAAACATCAAATAGACAGGTCTAAGACTTCTTGGTAGAAACTCCTACAGGAGGGGTAGGGGGTTGGAGGCCGGGGAAACATTTGGTCAGAATTCTAGTGCAAAACCTTGAAGGATGGACTTGCACTTGTTTTAATTGAACATCATTTTGGCCATTAATTAATGTGTCCATTCTAATTTCCCAAAATGGCAAATAATGATGTGTGAAAACAGTATAATTGCATTTTGATATTTTTGGTAGAGTAATAACTCAATCCGATTTGCTTTTGATCTTGGAGGTTATTTATTATTCCTCTCGGTCATTCATCCTTTTTAATTGTGTTTATGTTCATTTCCTGTTGGTATTTTTAATTACACACCGACCTCAGCACTGGCCCTGCTGCATAGCCCTGAGGTAGTTTGTGAGGGAGGGGGGTGTTTACAAAACGGAGGGTTTCTTCCTGCTTGTTAGCACAAAACTGGAGATTCTGCACTGTGAGTGAGGCACACGCGTGTGCACACAGGTACACACACACACGGCAACTTATTCACCAGAGTTTGGGACTTAATTAAAAAGAGAATCCTTGCCTTTTTTATTTTATTTATTTATTTTTTCGGTAGCAGCACACGGGCCGTCTGCTGCCTAGTTCCGGAATGCGTCCGTTGGGCTGCAGCGTGGCACCGCGTTGCCGTCACGCTGTCTGTTGCCCATGTGTCACTCTCGCGTTGGCCGATTTGCTCCATCGTGATGCTTTGCCTGCAGCTGGGAGGTGGCCGGGGACGTTTTCGTCCATGACCCACACACACAGGTCAGGGCATCTGGACTTGCCAGAGGCTTGTAAACCCCGACTTCTGTGCACATTTTAACTGTCACAGGCGTTGTCACTTGGAAACAGCCTCTCAGCTTGGGAAAAAGGCCTCCTTGCCTTTCAACTTGAAAAAGGAGGTGGTGGAAATGTTGTTGGGAGGTCAGAAAGAGAGAGTGACAGAGGCCGACGTGGGATGCGTCCCCAGTAGAAGCGGGGCTCCGGCATTCATCATGACGACCGGGGACTTTGAGATGAAATTCTTACGAAGTGGGCGACCACCACTTAGGACAGGGGTGAAGCCCTTTGTGTAACTCTGTTTGTGAAAGAGGGTCTGTTTATTTTAGCTGATTTTTAGAGCAAAACTATTTAAAAAAGGAAAAGAACAAGTCCCGTCTTCACAGTGCAGCAGTTTGCCGTACGTATTCTGTATCGTCACAGAAATGTGCTTGGGAACCTGTGCCGAGTTTTTAGGTATTACTGTCCCCTTCCTCCCGCCTTTGTGCTGACATCACATCTGATATGCGGAGACAAGTAGCCTCACGTTGACCTGCGTTTTCTCGAAAGGCAGAATGCACCCAGTGCAGAGAAGATGCATTTAGCTCTCCCTCCAAACAACTGAGACTTAAATCATGCATTTCGGCAAGGTCTCTGGAGAAGGCTTGTGTTCTGAATGGATTCTGCATTTAAAAATCTCCATTTTGTTCCTCCCTCCTCCTAATTACTTCTTTCTTTGTCTCACCTCTCGTTCGCATTACTTTATCGTAAGAGAGGGAGTCTGGTTCCTTGTTTTCCCCTTTTCCAACCCTCCTCCCTAGCAGTGGAAACTGTAATGTTGACTTAAGCTCATTTCCGTTTAAGGGGAACTGCCTTGCCAAGGAAAAGAGCCTTGCTAATCGCTACATCTAATTACAAAGAAGAGTAAATCACTAAAAACAAATTAAGTATCTTAAATAAAATGGGAAACGAAAGCAGTTAACAATCTAGGAGGGAAAATGCCACCGTCTCTCCAGTCTATTTTCCTGCGCTGATTGAAGGCAAGGCTGGGTTTGGAGGGCTGGCCAGCCTGGGACTTTGGCAAACCTTTTCTTCCTGGAACCCCTTTTCAGAGAATTGGACCAAAATGATTTAGGAGAAAAAAAAAAACTTAGGTATTAGCAATTCTGTTTTGTAAAAAAGAGGAAATCACAGTTATCTCTTCCCGTTGGGCCCTGTGGACCTCACACACTTTTTCTTCTTAGGATGATGGAGGTGACTTTCAAATCACAGCAGCCCTGATTTAAATAAACTGGAAACTAATGAGAATTTTATACTTGACCTTAATCTGAAGAGGTCTGAAATAAGCTTATTACTAACCAAATCCTCCTTCTCCTCCTCGCATTTCTTTATACTAGTCCCTTATGCTTCCAAATGCACACCAATCTGCTCGATGTTAAAGCCAACCACGAAATGAAGTTTTTCATCACTTCAAAGTATGTGGTCTGAGGAATACTGTTGTTCCTCCCAGAATCCTCTGGACCGAGTTTTATCTTGACAGTTTCCCTGTTTTTCTGTCTTCGTGCAATTTAGTGATTTATAACATTTCCCATTAATATCCCAACAAAAGTTGGGCTCACCTTCCCATTTGCATGGTCTGTAGGTCTTGTAATAAAAATCAAGAGAGCAAAGACAATTATTTCATTGAGCTGGTCATATAAGAAACTTACCTTTAAAAGTGCTCATAGCTACGTATCCATCAAGTCATTCCATTTGCTTTTCGAAGTGCGCTCTGTCTACTCTTGATCTGTATGAAGAAATAGGAAGGTTTTAAAGTAAATTTACAAATAGGGAAGTTTAGGGGAAGAGATGGATGGGAAATAGAAATCTGGCCTGGAAAAATTTAAATACTCTTATAAGACGACCTTCCTGTTTCTATTCCTCAACCTAGAAGCACCTGCCTCGTGCTCTGATAGGGTTCACTCTACCCTAGCAATCCGGGTTCCTGGCAGGAACCAGGACATTTGAAGGGTCCAGTGTAACAATTCAGTCTTTAGGTCTCTGGCCACCTTCACTATTGTCTTGGACCTTCAGCCTCCGTTCTCTGTCTGAATCTTTGCCTCTATTAGTTGTGACCAGTGCCTTCCTGTACTGTGCGTGACCTGCTGTTGCGTTCCTGCTCGGAGGGTCCTGCGGGGCACCTGAGTTTCCCTGAGGTGTTCTGATACTACGCTGATCTGCTGAGCTTAACGCTCCAACCGGCGATTCTGTCTCATCATAGAGAAACTCTGCCGTCACAGCCGCCTGTAATCGAGGCCTGCCCAGATCGGCCCTCATGAGGGGTCTTCTCTAGGCCCCAGCCTTCTGGAGAATGACCCATCTCACCACCAAGCGCACGAAATTCTAACATGGCGAGTCGCAGGGAGCTGGGCGCTGGGCCTCCGTGATTGTGCTCTAGTTGTTAAAGTCTGACCCTGGTTGAACACTCAGCAGAGGTGACGAGGCCTTGCCAGCAAGTGACGTGTTGTCCCCAGATACTAACCAGGAAAGCAAACCCAGAATTCTTATTCGAGGAAAGGGAGTTGGTGAAGGCTGAGCATTTTGCCTTTTGGAACAGTGAGCTGTCTTTCGTCTACCTGCATGTTGGGTTGAGCGGACGGGCTGGGCTGGGCTAAAGAAGGTGGTGATGGAAGGTCCGTTGCTGTGGACGGAGACCGGCCCTCGAGAGCCATCGCCTTCTCCTTCTGTGAAGGGTCAGGATCCAGTGTGCCCTTGGCTCTGGTTCAGCCAGGAGCAGTAACGCAGGTGCACAAGCCATAGCAGTTCGAGGGGGACACATCTGAGTCGTCTTTCTGCTCTGCTCCGTTCGCCCCTGAGGGAGCAGAACCTGGATGTCCGCTCAAACCCCAGTGTGCTGGAGAGAGAGGAAGACGCTAGCCTTGGAAAAGGGGATTACAGAGGAAGGAGCACATATGGGGGAGGAGAGGGGGGAAAAAACAGATAAGCAAGGGGAGGGAAAAGAGGGGGTGGCTCCCGGAATCATAGTCTGTCCCGTAGAGAGGAGACAGTTATCATGGACTCTCTCATTTTTTTAAAAATTGAAGACCAGGGATCCACGATACATAGACACAGGTATAATGAGTGTACTGTGTCTCTCTGCGACAGTAATTAAGGTCCCACTTAGTGGTCTCTCTGATCTTTCTCTCTGTAGATGGGCTCTCCAGGCCTTCGTCAGCGTGGTTGGTTTGGGGGCTGACAGGAGGCTGGTCGGACCAAGGCTGGATTCGGCCTACGGTGTTGGTTCCACCTGAGCAACCAGCCGGGGCTGAGAGCAGACGAGCAACCCACCCACGCTTCGTGCGTCCCCCCGGTTTTGCGTGGGGCGTTGGAAGTGCACTGGAGTGCAGTGTTGGAAGAGAATGTGCGAAACCATGTGTGGTTTACAATGCTGATAACAGAAATACAGATAGGGTTGTGCTGTCCAAAGCACAGGGATGCCTTCACGTGGAGGTTTGGCCGGGGAATGGGGGCTGTGTTCTGGAGCAACGTGACCCCCCCCGTCCTACCAACCACCCCATGATTCGGGCCCAGCGGAGCCTGCAGGGAAGGAACTGTCGGAAAATCGGGGGCTGTGTGACATGTGACTTGATGAGGAAATGAATGTACTCTCAGAATACCCTCACCTTTTTAATAGCAGCGTGTGACCTGGGCTCTTCTGCTCCTCAGTAAGAGTGATTAATAGCCCCCATCCATCACATCGTACAGTACAGCACCTCCGAGTAGCAGAGAGCTTATAAGATAGACTTGGCAATAAGTCACAAAAACATTCGTATTTTTTAATAACATTTTTGAAGGAGAAAAATCTGTTTTTCAATAAATTCTGGCATGGCTTCCTTCCAGATTTTATTTCTCATTTAAAATTATCTTGGGGTCGATTTTTTCCCCCCTCTTCATTGGTGTTTTGCTAGGTTCGTGCCTAGGACAAAGACATTTCAGAGGTGGATGAAAAAGATGACTAGAGCCTGTACACTCTTCTTCTATTTCCGCTTTTGGTTGGTAGTGATGGAATTAACACCAGTGTAATCAGTTAGATTTTACTGAAATTTTACAGTCACTGTGACTCATGATCAAGTAAAATGATTTCTCTGCTCAACACATTCCTATGTTACTACCCCCATGTATTTGGCTTTCCTTCATGGAATATCTTCATTGCTGTGTAAACTACAGCCTTCATTATAAAGTGGTAGATGGCTACCATCTTTAACGATAGAATTCTGAATTTAGTATGTGTTACCTAACTATCCTGATATGTTGGAAACTCCCAATTTCTACATTTTCAGAACACAATTTGTATTTATAATGTGTGATCGCCCAGGACCAACAAGGTAGAACTGTGGAATATCAGCTGAGGGTGATGTTAATTGTGGAAACACATCTCTCCCCTTTTCTACTCCTAGAAAGTGAACATAGTCTTTAGAAGTGACACAAGGCTGCTTTCATATAGGGCCAGATCAGAGTTCCTAATAAATATAGGTGGATTACACTATCTAGGAAATGGAAAAGGAACTTTTTTAGAAATCCATGAAATTCATTCTTACACATGAAAGAAAAAATGACACTCATCTTCCATTCTTCACCCCCCCCCCCAACCATGAGCTGAGCATTCAGGCTAAGTTCCTGAATATAATAACACACATGTTCCTGTTTCGAAAGCAAGCCCATGGTATTTTATATTATGGGACCTTAGAAGTAGAGAAAAGCTTGCTGGCATTCACGTATGTTCAAACCCAACGAACAGATAGCTCGGGAGATGCAAGAGAAGCTACCCTCCCCTCCTGTGTTTGCAGTACGGGAGGTTTCAGAAACCAGCCGTCTGGTTTTCCTCCTGTGAAATGGAAAATCTCATTCCATGAAACAAAATGTACATGAAAACGTAGATGACAAAATGTCAAAACAGCAGGCCAAGAAGTTCATTCTTCTTCCCGTAAGTAACCTTGGTTTGCGAGCATAATTCTTTCCAGAAACATGCTTGTAATCCGAAGCACTCACGTATCAAAGTGAATTTCGGGAGCCATTGGCTCAGTTTTGATCACGTGGTGTTCAGCATCGCGGACTACTGATACCGCTCATCTGTCAGGTTAAAATACATTAGAAATGTTTGCTCGTCTTGCAGAACGCTCGCAAAGCAAGTTACTCGCAATCCAAGGTTTTACTGTACTTTGTTTCTGAATCTTGAGATTGAGAGGAGAAAATCAATGGGACGTGGTAATGGATTGTATTGGGAGGGGGAGATTCAGAGAGAGGGCAGCGTGAGGGTCCAGGGTTCCTTGAAGACTTAGGTGAGTGACTCCGGTGGTGGAGCGGAGGGCCGGTCCCTGGGACGGAGCCAAGGCTGGAGGAAAATGATCAGGAGGGCCAGGTGTTACCTATGTGGAGTAAGCTGTGCTCCTTGGAGACATCCAAGTGAAGAGGTCACGTAGGGAGTTGGACGCACAGGTCTGGACGACCCGGGGCAGGCCAGGCTGCAGCCACAGCTTGTGCCTGGTGGGTACACAGGCGTGATTTCAGTCCCGAGTGTGAATGAGGGCGTTCGACGACTCCTCAGCTGGTGAGAGGAAGGAGAGCCTGTCCAGGAGACAGATAAGGAGCACCGAGAAGGGAAATTCCAGAGCCACATGCCCTGGAACTGAAGGCAGGAGAGCATCGCAAGGTCAGAGAAACTGACAACCTAGACCGTGAAACATATGGCTTTCGTGCTAATTCGGGGGTAGTCTAAACTCCTCTGTAGAAGCTGTGCTTTCTAAGCAGCAAGGATTTGCCCCTTCTGACTGGCTGCCTGGTGTATTTTCACCTCTCTGACACAACAGAAGAACTTTGAACCTCTCCCTACCCAGCACCGTCTCTGCCTTGCCTGGAATAATTCTGCTTTAATATCATCCCATGGGGAATGTATCTAGTTTATTGCGCCATTCTTTCCGTCTTATATGGGATCATAATGGTCTTCCCTTTTGTTGACAATTTGGATAATGACAGGAAAATATCATTATTGCTGACGTTTCCAGGGTTAAAGCTGCTTTCGGGGAGAACACCTCAGACTCCCACAACAAAGTTAGAGTCCAGATTTAATAAATGTATTTGTAAAAGTGTGTTTTCTTCCATATGGAAGCCGTGGGCCCCTTTATTGAGCTAATTATAACGGTGGCGCTCTGGAGAGAGCCACGGGGGTGGAGAGAGCGTCCCTGTCCGTCCTGTTCACCACAGAGGAGCTGCAGAGCGTCAGAGTGTGACACCCGCCATTGGACTCTAATCCAGTGGAATGCATTGCATAAGCAGAAATAAATTCACAAAAATAGCGATTGTTGTTTTCTTAAGCTTGTTGGTCCGTGATAAAAATAGACTTTCAATGGATTGTGAGCTACTTTCCCTAATATGCCAGTTTTAAAATCATCGATTGAAAGAAAAAGGCATTAACTCGTTGTTTTGGGGGGCATGGGGTAAGAAAAAAATAAAATATCTAAGCAATTCTCAGTTCCCAAAGTTTACTTTCCCTGTGTAAACAGTTTCTGCCCCGGCTGGATCTGGAACAAATGTGTGTGCTATTGATTCTTGGGGAAATTAAACTCTGTCTTCCTGAGGCTTGTTTTATACTAAAGAGTTTCCAAGTCTAAAATACACGGGCTTCTGTTCTGGCGGCGGTGGCATACGGGGCTGCGTGTTGGTCGGTGACGCTCTGGGCCCAGCTGTCCCCAATGCCAAGTTCCGCCACGTCTGTGGCTTTAAACATCACCCGCACGACAGTGACATGCAAATCTGTATCTCAAGCCCCACTTTTTTTCTTGAATTCCAATAATTTTCTGTTAGAAATGCTCCTATGTCCCATAGGCTGCAGCATTCCACGTAAAACTCTCCTCCTAACGCCCCCTCTAATTTTTTTGACCAGAATCCTACTTAACGCCTTCTCCCTCCCTCGACCCCAGCTCACAGACCTCTCCGCCCTGTGTTTTCCTACTAAATGCATTTTAAAGCTTAGCCCCCTCCTCCTCACTCGTGAACAGACCCTCACTCCCTGGCTGCATTGCAGTACTCTCCTCTGCCCACCCTCCCTGCCTCCAAACTGAAGTCACAGACTTTTCTAGAACCCGAGTCCCAGCATGTCGTCCCTTATTTGAATTTCTCCAGCACCTCTCGAGGCCTAGTGACTGCACTTTCAACTGCTTCGCGTTTCCAGAGGCACCTCACGGCGTGGCTCTGACTTGCTTTTTTGGAACTTTCTAGTTAGCCATTTGTCTACGCTCTTTACCCAGCTGCACAAAACTGTTTATCAGTTTTTGAAAAGACGTCCGCCTTCTCACAGCAACCCCACAGCGTGCTTTCCTCTTGGAGTTTCTATTCATCATTTCATATTCGGCTCCGATGAAGTGTTACCCGGACGGCTTCCCGTACATTCAGGGCTAGATTTTTCCTTTTCATCTGTTTTCATGAGAAGTATATCGCTGAATACATTTTGGGGGACATTTTAATATTTTATAAGAGGCCATATAGCCTAGTGCCTTTTTAAAGGCACAATTTTTAACGACATACACCTGAACTTGAAACCCAGTTTTACCATGGACTCTGACACTCCATTTGTTTGGCTTCTCTGAACCTCATTTTCCTCATCTGTACAATGGGGATCACAGCATGCACCTTTCTCACAGGGTCATCCTAATTACCTCTATAAACTTGATAAAGCACTTGGCACATTAAACACTGTACATGGTACATATTCTTCAAGATTCTCTTGAAGAGAGAATTCTCTTCAAGATCGTGGGTTCCAATATTGTCCAATAAATATCCAATGAATAGATAACCAGTGGGTGAATGCGCTCATGCATGTAGTTTGGCAGTCCCAGAGATCAATGTAAAAATGGTTCTAAATTATAGTGTTGTTAGGATCAGAAGGATAGATTATTGGATCTTCTTAAATTAGGTGAGTGAAATTGAAGAACTCCTGTTTTCATTCAGCCAAGCACAACAAATACTAGGCACAAAGGAATAAGACCCACACCCAGGTTTTGCTCTTGGCCTTTTGTCACCAGCCCTAATCTGTCATCTGTCAAGGGTGTTGACTGCTGTTCATATTACACCATGACTAATAGACCATAACTTACGTCACCGTATGCAATTCCATGCATTTGGAGGAAAGGATTTCTTAGAGTCCTATTCTAGTATTTCTAACTTACTTGCTTGCATTTTGCCATGTGATCTAAACTATTACAGTTTTCTTTCAGATCAAGTTCTGCAACTTGATACAAAAAAAAACTGGGTTTCACCTTCCAGGAAACACACATAAAATGTTCTGATGTGGTTTACATTGTGAACTTAATGTATTTACCAGGAGTAGTGAGAAATACCCTTGAACTAAGAAAACAGTCCTCTACGTGCACTAAGAAAATCAAAGTCATTAGAAACAAGTTATAGTTCATTTTCTAAGGCTCTTTGGAGTTGGTGTGGGATTATTTGGGGGAAACCGCGGGATGTTCAGAACCTTAGGGTCAACGTGTGTAGTTGGTGTGTGGCCTGGCCCCGTGGGACGCGGCAGGCATTGGCGACTTGCTGAAGAATGTGGGACGTGAGACCCTGGAGTAGAGCCACTCAGAGGTGTATGATCACCTTCTCTAAGGACCCACAGTCAAAGAATGAGAACCCTGGTCGACTAAGACACTCTGTCTTCCTTCCAATCCTATGGTTTCGTGATTGGCTAAATGAAAACAGTGATCCAGACACACGTTTAGTCGGGTTACGTGATGGGAAACAAAAACTCTCTACAGTCCAGGTTGATCAAGACATCGCCACTTTCACTGGGTAAAAAATAAGTCATCCTTCTAGAGTCTACATGGGCGATGAAGGGTCAGGGCCCCGGAGCCAGACTGTCTGGGTTTGTATCTGGCTTTGCAGGTTTCCAGTTGTGACCTTGAATCAGTAGGTTTGCTTCCTGAGGTTGGGTTTCCTCATCAGTGAAGTGGAATAACGAAGGCCCTTCAAGGGGGTGTTGAGACCGCGTGTTGGTAAAACCGCAGTGGTTGCTGGCGCAGAGAACGCGTGTGACTGCTGCTGGCGTCTCTCAGGATGAGCCAGCCATGACGTCATTGGTCTCCAAAACACCCGTGACCCCTTGAGCTTCTTCAGCCCCCGCCATTTTCTGACATCCAGTTGTGTCTTCAGCTACCCACTCACTACAGGGCGATGCTTAGTTTCCTTTTCGGGCGCAGTGTCACACCCTCTGGGGACCGTCTCTCATGGCCCGGCTCACGGGAAGCCTTCGCTTCTCACGGTCCCCGTGTCTCCTGCCAGTTCCGCTCCCCACGCGGCCTTCTGCGCTTCTTCAGGAGCCCCGGGCACACTTCCGCCCTGGGGTCTGCTCCTCCCCACATCTCCACCCAGGTTGGAGGCCCCCTCACTTGACCTTAGATCGCTCGCTATGGTATTACAGTCCAGTTACACGCTGCTTTCTCCTTCTGGAGATTTCTTCATGGCTTTTACCATCACCTAATTCTACTATGTTGTGCACTTACAGATGGCCTCTGACGGGACACAGATCAGAACAAAGCGTATATAAGTCGTGCCTCAGCTGCTTTGATAGAGCGTTGCTGCTGGTACCAGGGCTTTCTATTTCAAAGAATTGACGTAGGGTCCTTGTCAAGCCCATATGTACACCTTATCACATATGCCCTGGTCATTTTAAGAAGATACGAGCTAGCCACTTTAAAGACAGACTGAAACAAAAAAGGGATGTTTAAATTTGGTCATCTTGACACTGGTGATATTAATCTTAAAACATAAGCAATACTTTGATTTCCGTACAACTTTCATAATAGGGACAAGACCCAGGATCCTCAGTGCATTTGAAGGAAATGTATGAAGCAAGAATGAGAAAATAAAAATAATTTAAACAGTGACTGGTATGTGAGCACAGCAGTCATTGTTGGTGTTTCTGTCTTCTTGATGGAGCTGATACCTGAGCAGGAAACAGGATCTGTAGTTAAATTTACCGCGAAGGGGGTGCCGCCCCCCTCCCCACCCCCCACAGCCCTGGGGAGCAGGATAGCCGGAGTGCAGGCTATCTTCTCCGTCTGGACTTGCTCTCACGTCCCTTCCGAAAGGTCGTTCTGGAACCCCATCTGCTCCACTGTCTTCTAAACGCAGGAGAACTGGACCTCTTTGCTCTCCCTGCCCCATTTCCTCTGCTAATTCTGGTGCATTCCGGAGGGAGTAAAGCCCTGCCAGATGTCCCACTTGAAACGGGCTTGTGCTTGTTTGAAGCTAAGATTTGCATCGTTTTCATTAGTGACCGCTCCGCTCCGACACCCAGCTTCCTCTGTGGCCCCGGGCCGCAGAGCCGGCTGTCACGCCTGGCAGTGAGTCCCCGGGAGCATCACCAGTGCAGAGGTCCACGGGGCCAGGGTGGTGCGCGCCGGGGGTGCCCTTGGTGGGGCCTGTCGCAGACCTGAGGCTGCGCACCTGCTGTAGGAAGGGGCTCCAGCAGACCCACAGCCCATTGTCCTGCGTTTCTCCAGTGCTCCACGTGGGCCAGGAATCGGTGTTGGGAGCTTAGGTCGCCGGGCTGTCAGAGGACTGTGGGAATCCCAGCCCACCGGCTCATAGTTTGAATCTACACCTGCTAGTCTGTACTCAGTAAATACGTATTTGATTAAGGGGCTCCATCAGTTAAGTGCCCGACTTCAGCTCAGGTCATGATCTCGCAGTTGGTGAGTTCGAGCCCTGCAGTGGGCTCTATGCTGACAGCTCAGAGACTGCTTGCGATTCTCTCTCTTTCTCCCTGTTTTTCTGCCCCTCCCCTCTTTCTCTCAAAAATAAATTTAAAAATTTTGGTTGATATTGAATGCCATGCTGTGTTTTGACCACACGCATATTCTGGAAGTTAACTTCTCTCACTTCTTTGATAAATCCTCGTTGAAACGTTTTCAGGCCAGTGTTTTAGCTTCTTACTCCCTTGCTTCCGTCTACATTCCGGTTTCAAGAGAAGCCGGCAAGTCACCCTCCAGCCAGTCTCCTGCCTCCCTGCCCCGCCCCTTCCGGTTCCTCGCCCCGCCCTGTTCAGGTGTCCAGAGGTGGTTGATAGAATCCTTCTCCTCCATTCTCGGTGCTCAGCACATCACCCTCATCAGGCCCCTCCTTTCCCTCCCTCCTCAGCCCCTGTCCACATGCCCATGCCCTTCAGAGGTCCCTGGTGTCGTGTGGTTAGTGTGGCTTTAGGTGCCTATGTGTCCTTGGAAAATACATACTTGCATAAATGAATTTTATAAGCTACAAAAACGATATTCTAGATTCTGGTTCTTACCCCCTCCCCGCCCCCAAGTCAGCGCCGCTTTTCGAGCTGCCCCCGTTGCTGGGTGTGCGTCTCGCTGCGTCCCCGTGGCTGCGGCCTGGCGCACCTCGCAGGAATCCTCCACGTTTCATTCGCTTCCGCTTCCGTAGTAGCGTCCCCTTGGCCGCCTCCAGTTCCTGGGTCTTGGGGGACAGCGCCGGGGCGCACGTCCACGTCTCCTCCCGGTTCGGTGGGAGAGCCTGAGTGGGGCACAGAGGTCACCGTCCAGAGCGGCAGAGCCAGCCGTCCTCCCATGGCTGCGTCCCGCGTCGCCACGGGGCTTTGTGCGGTTCTAACCTGCTGCTGGCTGCGTCCTGGTCCGTTAACCTTGCATCTCTCCTATTACGAGAGAGCTTGAACTTCTCTTTGTATTCTTTGCCCTTTGGGCTTTTCCGTCTCTGAATTGCCTGTTCCATATTTTATGTAAATTTTCCATGGTTTTTCTTTTTCCCCTTGGGGCCCTCCTGTGTAGTCCTTTCTCCGTTTTTTAGAGATGGCTGGTATCCTCTGTCATTTTGTCTGGCATCTTTTTGGAAGGCAGGGCCGTCGGTGTAGTCCTGTGTGACTTAGAAAAAAAATCCTGCCCAAGACCCTTTTTCATCCCCAGGTATCAAGAATCCTTTCCAGTCGCTATTTCTGGTGGGTTCATGGCTGTGCTTCACATCTAGACCTTTCTGGCATTTGGAGGGGGGGGCTTCTGGGGAATTCGCTTTTGCGCTGGTGAGCTCTCGATCCAACATTTTCTTTCTGTAGAAAGCTAGTTCTTACACCACC
Source organism: Mungos mungo (assembly GCA_004023785.1). Taxonomy (NCBI): domain Eukaryota; kingdom Metazoa; phylum Chordata; class Mammalia; order Carnivora; family Herpestidae; genus Mungos; species Mungos mungo. Next base: position 294,623 of record PISW01000739.1, on the reverse strand, counting down.
GTCTCCTAAATAACCTATCTCTTTGCCACCGATTGCTGTTGCTCATAGACCAAGTTGCCACACACACACGGATCGCGGCTAGGACCCTGCTTCCGTTTCTAGAACAGCAGACACACTTAGGCTTCCGAGTGCCAGGGACTCCTGGACCCTCAAACCCCCCCCCCCCGTGTATGGACTCGAGTGTCCGTCCAGCATTTGTACAGCTGTGAAGGCGCCTTTAAAGGTGCTTCACGCTCTCACCTTTATATGAAGAGTCTGAAACATAGAGTGACGTGCGGGCACATGGCAGGTGCAGAGCTGTGACGCGGGTGTGCCTCGGAGCCACATGTGTTCTCTGAACCACCCCAGGCTCCCTCCCTCTTCAGGGCAACGCAGGGTGGTTTTCGGCCTCGCTTTCTACTTCAACCTGTGAAGTTTCTAGGGATTGGATTTAGTGGTCAGTTTTTTTTTTTTTTTTGCTCTTTATGCCTATTATTTTTCATAACTACTGGTGCCGATGTGTGGTATTTTTCTACTCCGTCCTTTTTTCTCCCTCCCTTCCTCCTTCCCCAGCAAGGGTGAGCTATTTGTACAAGTCTAGGAAGCACGTGGGAGTCCAAGAAGGCTGGAAGAAAAGATGACATGATTGTCATCTGGATGCCTTGTATTTTAATATATGTCTTATAAAAATTAATCTGTTATTCCTTCCCTGATGCGCTGTCTTTAGAGACATTACAAAAATCTGTTTCTCCACATGAGAGAGAGAAAGAAAGAGACTGTCTCTCTCACTGAGTGGAACAGGAAAAAGTGCTGTGTAACAGAGAGCCACTGTCCCTCTTGCATTTTGCCCCATCTTTTGCCCCAGACTGGACCCGTCCAGGGGACACTCCTGCATCACTGCTTGGCTTGGTCTAGACACTGGGAGGGTTTAAATACGTTGGTTCATAAAGTAGAAGCAGAAGAACTTCAATCGGAGGTAGCATCAGAGACAATGGTGAAAGAGGGTGGCCTGGTCCCTACGGCCTGCAGTTTGCTGGCGGGGGATGGGGGGTGGCCGCCAGGGTCATCTAGAGGAGGCTGCCTCAGCGGCGCAGCAGCACGGGGCCCCTTCTTCTAGAATAGCAGAGTAAAACGTGCCAAAGGGAGAGTCTCCTCCAGCGTGCAAGCGTGACCTCCAACACCCTGGCATGTCACGCCTAAGGGCTTGGCCCCCGGGGCCGTGACTAAGAAGACACAGGGCACCACGTGTTCAAAGCTGCACAGCTCCGTGGATGCGTAGCGGGCCGTGTTGGGGTGTCAGAAGGTACCCACGCAATGGAGCACGCGGTTAGGACAGGCTCTTGAGCCGCTCCTGTCTTGTCTGCCCCTGCGGTGGGACTGACTTCTGCAGGGGATTGGAAGTCCTTTGATGAAAGAGTCATCTAGGGCATTATGGCCTTTTTTCACTCTGGGCCTCCGGATGGTAATCATCTTGCTGTGCGCTGTGCTACTTATTTCGTGAATTCCTCTGTCAACCAAGCAGGAAGTACAGAACCGCTTACCCATCTGCCAGGTAGGTCTCTAGTGATCTCTAGAAAGAGAACCGCCACAGAGACGAGATGCAGCGTCTTGACGCTTTTGTGAATAATGAATGTTCGTCAGCATAGTGGAGACCGAGTCCTAGAAGAATAAACTCGGTTCTGCCCTGATCCACGTTGAGCGCAGTCTCCCTCACAAACTAAGAAGTGTTCCTCTTCCCCGAGCCTAACAGCGTTGGAGAGGAAGGCTATTTTCAGTTATAAGGAGGATTTGTTTTTCTTTTACTTTAAATGGGAAGCTGTTCTTGGCTTCCAGATTGAAGAGGATTGTAAGTGCTTGTCTGTTGGATGTGAAAGCACTCTCTCTCATGAAGCCGCGTGCCCTTATGTCATAGAGGTTATGGATGAAAACTGATTGAAACCGTATGAATGAGTCTTCCTCTGCTGGCGTCCGTCGTGCGGGCAAAATGCCCTGAGTTTGTGGTGGATTCGTCGAGACTCGGTGTGTTTCCACAAGCAGTTTGAGAACAAATCAATACTTCAAACAGTAATCCATTTTGGGGGAAAAACTTCTCATACAAAGCAGAAGCTGCATCTTATGAATTTGGCTGACTTATAATAATCCGATATTTTGGGTAAGAGACCGGTTCTCTGACAGTAGTTCTTACAACCTGTGGGGTAGACCTGGTTTCTGTAAAGCAAACACACTCAGTACTTTGAGGATTCCCCAGGGCAGCCTTTTTCTTGAGACCTACTTGTTTGTTTCTTAGGTGCATTTTTGGCTTTCAAGGGGACTTTTCATATTTATACCTTCAAACACACACGGAATACAATAGAATTTTGAAAATGTCTTGCATCAGTACAGATTCTGAGCTGATGATCTGCTCCATACCACATTTTTATTGGATGTTAATGTCTTTTCTTTTTTTTTTTATTTTTTAAATGTTTATTTACTTTTTGAGAGAAAGAGAGAGACAGAACACAGCTGGGCTGTCAGCACAGAGCCCATTGTGGGACTTAAACTCAAGAACCGTGAGATCATGACCTGAGCCAAAGTCGGACGCTTAACCGACTGAGCCACGAGGCGCCCTGCACGTTAATGTCTTTTCCAGAAAATCTTGATTCCTGGGCTCCTCCATGTTGCCGTTCATCTCAGCCACGGGGGTCATAAGCCTGTTAGTTTCTTCGAGTTCTAACACAGGACGTGGAAAGCATTTACCAGGGATTGGGAACTAAGGATGCAAACAAAAGTTGAGGTTATGGGTAATTCTATTTTAGAAAGAGAATAAGAAAGTACAGATACTGAAGAAAGACAAGCCCAGATTGATCTATCTAATGAAGTGTGTATGTGCGTATCCCTAACTCTGACTTTACACACACACACACACACCCACCCACCCTGGGGGGACTAGAGCTGTTGGTTGAGGTGCTACTGATTCCTCAATTTTCCAACTGGATAACGGAAGTGCACAAATCAAAATGGACTATGCTTCTGGCTTGTGGTTGTGGCTCTGTATATTTTTACCAGCGAAGGAAGAAGTACATGTGGTGGATAGCCAGAGAAATGCCTTTATGTTTATCTAAGGAGAAGGAATTCAAGCGGCAATAAAGGGACAAGAAGACTTAGTGAGGGGAAAGCACTAGTAATAATCAGTTCTAACGGAGGCATCTGCGAGGCAAGAGGAGTTCAGTCAACAGAAATGACTTAGAGACAAAGATATGGCAAGTGAAATGAAATGATGGAGGGTAGTTTTGAAACTGAGACTTAATAAGTAAGAGCGCTGTGTTTTCACCCATGGAGCCTGTAGCTGAAGGCTGTGTCCCGACTTCAGAAACACCTTATTGTCTTACCACTAGTATTTGGAAAGCCAGTGAACAGGGAAATGCAATTTTCAATTGCTCGGCGAATCAATATCTTCTTATTTTAAAATATAGATGGCTTTACCTTGCATTCTAACCTGGAGACCTTGGTGATTCTTGTCAAGGTAACACGAGCAGTTCTTTCTTGGGAAATGTTTCCAAATGGAAAATTCAAGATTCTTTTCTGCTCACTGTTAAAATGGCCTGTTTAGGTGTTTTTAAAATTCATTGAGAATACCATCATCAGCCTCATCATTACCATTAATATAATTATCATCACCGCTAGATGGGGCATGGGGAATTGGGGGCACTGAATATTAGAGGATTCACGCTCCTGTACGCTAGCACTAATTGGCTGGTAAGGGAATATAGAAATGTATCCGAAGGTGGACGGGGGATGATAACATTCGATGGACTTTTCTCATTAATTAAAATTATGCTAAAGACAGAGTGGTGGGGATAGCCGTGGCGGGAGGCGGTCCTCCGTATGTGCACCTGCACGCACGCACGGCATCCTGAAGTAGGGAGAGGGTGTTGACACGTCGTGGGTGTCCTGTCGCAGAAGCACATGTTGTTTTAATCAGAGCTGGGAAGGGCCTCTGCCGTCCAGGCAGGGCTGGATTCCTGGGAGTCCTTGTGAAATATGGCAGTCTGTCTTCACCTAGGTCCCTGTGTGCAGAGTTGTCCCAGTTGGGGTCCTGCCTTGTCCCCCACCCCCAGGCAGCCAGCCCGGGACCATACAGGAAATCACGGTTCTGGGTTTGTCACGTGTCATGTTCAGATTTCCTCCTCCTGGTGATTTAACAGACTGGGGGGAGTTTCTGCTGTCAGAGAATGCCCTGGCTTCTGGTTTCATGTGTCACATCTTGTGTCTGGCATCCTCTAGACTAAAAATATAAGTGGAAGGAATTATAGATGGTTCAATTAAAGTAGTAATTGGGCAAAAACAGCTCATAACAAATCCAATTCTGGGAAATGCTTCTATGCTTTGATTATTATGTTCCTCCCTATTTCTCCTGCTTCATGTTTTTTAACATGATATAATAGCTCAATTAAAGATGCTCCATGTCTCATTTGTCTTTCTAATCCTAGTGCCTAGCAGAGGGCCTGGTGCACGGAGCATACTGAGAGGAAAAATGAGAAGTGATCGTGAATAATGATCAAAAAGGCCTCTAGAAAGGTTTTGAATGCAAAAATAATAAACTTCTTAATATCCACAGCATTAGAGGCCAATAGTACCTATGTAAAATGCCAGGGTAAAACAGATGTGAAGGGGTGCAGTGAGAAAAAACTGACAGTATCAGGAAATATACAGTATGTTGAGGAGAACTTGACCGTTAGAGATGCTACATCAAATCTTTTGATACCGCCAAATTCGGATTTGTCATAAGTCACTCACAGCTATAAGTCACTAACTAGCGAACAGGGCCACTTAGTTCTACTCTGTCGTAATCATGGGTGGGATTTCCCTGCAATCGAACACGGATCTTTGTGTGAGCTTAAGTAAGTGGATGGTGGGGGTGGGTTTTGAGAAGAAAAGGTTCTTCCTAAGTGATTGTCTAGTTGTCCCGGGTTGGCAAAGGCCCTTTAATTCTCTTGACCCGAGAAACGTAAGTGTATTCCTGCCATCTTAGACCTCACAAAAGTGTGTCTACTCTGGAAAGACTGTCCTCTTCTAAGCATCTATAGCAGAAAGTGCAGTCATTGTAGAAGCATGTAATTATAAGCGCTGACCGGCCAAAACATACAACTAACACATAAGAATTACATTTTTTTAGGTCATCAGTTCAGTAGGTAAATAACTTTATGTATTTCTGTCCAGTTTGTATCACCACTGAGTTCCTAACGTGTAGTTTAGAGTGTCTGGTACATATTGAGGGCTTAATAAACATTTTCGGATGGGTGAATCCACATTACGCACCTAGAGACTAAAGGTGGTCCGACGTAAATGTGTGGTGATCTGTGTATTCTTAAGTGTCCGATATGCAGATTAGCCACTTGAATATCTGGAGGTCATTTAGGTAGAACACTGAGATGCGCATACACACAAATTCATGGTCTTTCAGCTTCATTGTGGTTGGTCACGTTAAGTCAGACTCCTAAGCCACATGCTCACAGACTGTTAACGGTTAAAAGGATGTGTGTCTTTATCAGCTCTTACATCCAGCCCAAAAGCTTTATAGAACCTGATACCACAGGCATTTAACCAATTTTTGTTGGGTTGTTGCAAAGGGGAGGGGAAGAACGTACTGGGTCGTTAAGAATCCTTGCCCTTTCTCGTCTGGCAAAGAAAGGGCTTGCTTGTAGTAGGAGGGAGTTGCATTCATGAGTCATAGGGATCTATTATCCATATCTGCTGAAGGGCTGTCAGATACGAAGTAAATTTAGAGACCTACTTGTCCCTTTAGCTATTTATCACTGTTGATTGGCTCTGGTGGCAGGCAGCAGTATTTTTAGAGAAGCAAATGATATGGAATTTCTTCATGTACAGAACATTAGCTGATGCCTTTACTCAAAGCTACTCAAAAAGTCCCAGCCGACACTTGACTGAGCTGCAGAGGAAAAACAATAGCCCTAAGAAACAAAATACCGCAACGTGTGATGAAAATATACGTAGATTCAAGTTACTCATCGCCATTGTTAATCCAGTTTGGTGCCTGCTGGTTGTCAGGGGTATGAAAAATGGAATTTTCCCAGGAATCGATTTTGTGAATGTGTCTTCACCCTATCGTAGAGTGAAAAATTGGTTGCTGTTTCACATCGTATACCATTCTCCTTTGAAACCTATCTGACATTTATGCTTTGACAACCATCACGTGAAGACGAAACCGGCAGGACCCTCCTCCCCTGTACCAGCCTGTGTGGTGCTAGGTGGTCCTGGTTTTCGAATGAAAAATCCAGGAAAATAGTGAATGATGGTTAAAATAGCCATAATCCTGTGGGCTGCTGTTAGTAATGTCTAAGAGAAAGCCCTTTCGATACTATAAATGAGTGCATTTGAATTGCTTCTCCGCAAGAACTCTAGACCACAGAAAGTTACAGATAATCCTTCAGAAGATCAAAAGACCAAGCCATATGCAGTTTTAACTAGCAGTAAATGGCCGGGTGTTATCCAAATAGATCATTTCCAGCACTCGATCTCTGACATGGTTTTTGAGACTGAATGGTGTTTAAGATGCAGAGATTTCTCTGATGAATCTGATAGGCTCGCTCCACAGGAAGTCCTTTTATTCGGCGGTATGCTGTGCACGTGAGACCGCAGAGGCTTAGGGCTTACCCAGACCGAGAGGCAGGGCTGCACGCCTCTAACCAGGAGGTCCTTGCATTTCAGGGAGCCATGGTGACCACTGGCACGGAACAGGTTTCTATCTGGGATCAACCAGTGTAATTATCTGGTAAATCAGTCCTTGGTTCACCAGGCTGTTGAGAGAAGAGGGATCCTCATGAGCCTCAGGAAATTGGTCGGATGTCAAGTCGTGAGAACAAACTGATGGTTACCAGGGGGAGGTGGGGGTGGGTTAAATGAGTGGTGGGGATTAAGGAGCAAACTTGTTGTGGGGCGTCTGGGTGGCTCAGTTGGTTAAGCGTCTGCCTTCAGCTCAGGTTATGACCTCATGGTTCATGAGTTTGAACCCCACATCAGGCTCTGCACTGACAGTCCAAAGCCTGCTTGGGATTCTCCCTCCCTCTACCCCCTCCCTCCCTCCCTTTCTCTCTCCCTCTCTCTCTGCTTCTACCCTAGTTGTGTGCTCTTTCTTTCTCAAAAATAAATAAATAAACTTTATTTTTTTAAAAAGGGCACTGGTTGTGATGAACACTGGTGTTTGGAGTGTTAAATCACTATGTTGTACACCTGAAACTAATGGTACACTGTGTATATATTTTTAATTTTTAATGTTTATTTTTGAGAGAGGGAGAGAGAGGGGAGGAGAGACAGAGACAGAGAGACAGAGCACAAGCAGGGGAGGGACAGAGAAAGAGAAAGGAAGACACAGAATCTGAAGCAGGCTCCAGGCTCTGAGCTGTCAGCACAGAGCCCAATGCGGGGCTTGAACCCACGAATGGTGAGATCATGACCTGAGCTGAAGACAGATGCTTAACCAATTGAGATGCCCCTATACTCTGTATAGTAACTGGAATTCAAATTAAAAACTAAAAAAAATAAAAATTTTTCTTTAAAAATTGAATTCTACCTGTAAAAAAAAAAACATCTTTTAAAGAGAGTCAATGAGGAAAGTGGCCCTCTGCTCCTGGAAGTTCTGTAATTGCCCTTATTTTAAATATAAGGAAATTCACGTACTTCATGGTGAAAAGCTGAAAGCTTTCCTGTAAGATCAGGAACAAGGCAAAAAATGTTCATACTCGCCACTTTTATTCAACATAATATTGGAGGACCTAGCTGTAGCAATCAGAGAAGAAAAATAAAAGGCATCCAGATTGGTAAGGAAAAAGTAAAATTGTCACTTTATGGATGACATGATACTATGAATGGAAAATTCTAAAGACTCCACCAAAAACTATTAGAACTAGTCATGAATTCAGTAAATTTAAAGGTTACAAAATTGTGTTTCTGTACCCTAAAAATGAAGTAGCCAGAAGAGAAATTAAGAAAACAATCCCATTTATACCATAAAGAGCAGATACCTAAGAATAAATTTAACCAGGGAGGGGAAAGACGTGTACTCTGAAAACCATGAGACATTGATGAAATAGATCAAAGGCAACACAAACAGATGGAAAGATACACCATGCTCATGGATTGGAAGATTTAATATTGTTAAAATGTCTGTACTGCCCAAAGCAATCTTCACATTCAGTGCAATCACTATCAAAATACCAGTAGTATTTTTCAAAGAGCTAGAACAAGTCCTAAAATTTGTATGGAACCACAAAGACCCGAAATAGTCAAAGCAATCTTGCAAAAGAATAAAGCTGGAGGTATCAAATCCCAGGTTTCAAGAAATACTACAAAGCTTAGTAATCAAACCAGCATGGTATTGGCACAAAAACTGGACATATAGATCAACAGAACCAAATAGAGAGTCCAGAAATAAACCCACATTTATATGGTCAATTAATCTATGACAGAGGAGGCAAGCATATACAACTGGGAAAAAATCATCTATTCAATAACTGGTGCTGGGAAAACTGCACCCACTTTCTTACACCATGTGGAAAAATAAATTCAAAATGAATTAAAGATCTAAATGTGAGACATGAAACCATAAAACTCCTAAAAGAAAACATAGGCAGCAATCTCTTGGACATTGGCCTTTGATGTGTCTCCTCAAGCAAGGAAAACAAAAGCAAAAATAAACTCTTGGAATGACACAAAAATAAAAAGCTGGTACACAGTGAAGGAAATGATCAACAAAATGACAAAACAACCTACTAAATGGGAGAAGATATTGGCAAATGATATATCAGATAGGAGAGTTAATATGCAAAATATATAGAGAATTTCTACAACTCAACACTGAAAAACCTCAAATAATCCAATTAAAAAATAGAAGACCTGAATAGACCTTTCTCCAAAAAAAGACATACAGATGGCCAATAGACACCTGAAAAGACACTCAGGATCACTAATCATCAGGGAAATACAAATCAAAACCACAGTGAGCTATTACCTCCCACCAAGTCAGAAATGGCTCGTATCAAAAAGACAAGAAACAGGTGTTGAGGATTTGAAGAACAGGGAGCCCTACTTACCAATTTAAATTTACCTAAATGTCCATCATCAAATGAATGGATAAAGATTTGGCATGTGTATTCAAACACACACATATCTTAGGAAACATGACTCAGCCATAAAAAAAAGGGAGGTACTTTGCCATCTGTGACAACGTGGATGGACCTAGAGGGTATTATGGTAAGTAAAATAAGTCAGGCAGAGAAAGATGAATACCATACGATGTCATTTATATGTGGAATCAAAAAAATAAAAATAAAACCCAAAACTAAATAATAAACTCATAAATGCAGAGAGAAAACTCATGGTTGCCAACGGGGGAGATTGGGAAGGGGATGGGAAAAATAGGTGAAGGGGGAATTAAGAGATACAAACTTCCAGTTACAAAACAAGTAAATCACAGAGATAAGAGGTACAGTATGGAGTCAATAATATTGTAATCAAGTATGGAGAGAGGCGGCAGGTACACTTATTGTGGTGAGCATGGAGTATTGTATAGGATTGTCAAATCACTAGGTTTTACCAAAAAACAGAAAACACCAAAAAACCAAACTCGCCAGCCACAGAGAGTTGAATAATTTTCCCAGGATCACACAGCTAATTGTGGTGGAATCTGGGTGATCTGGCTCATGACGCCATGCTCAACCCCCCGTGTTCTGCATCGCCCAGGAATTCAAGCTATGATTTGTAAACCACACCCACAACCAGTGATCGCTCCTCTCGCCTCCTGTATTTTACCCCTTTAGATCCTGTCTCTCCACTTGCATCATTTATAAAGACCATTAAGAGCTATTGTTGAGCGGGAAGTGCGCCAGTTTCGAAGACCTTGAGTTCTGACATGGACCACCTGTTGTGTGGCTTGAGCCTTCATTCTGAATCCCTTTCAGTGCCAAATGGGTAGAATGATCTTAATCCTGTCGCCATCACAAAAGCCAGTGTTGTGTAAAACAGAAAGCGCCGTAGAAATGGGTGAGGCATCATCGAAAAAGACCAGTGATTTTCTGATGTTGAGAAGTCCCCAAAGGGCCCCGCTCTCCTCTCTTGCTGTGGCTCCAGCTTACCTGTTGCTCTGCGCCCTGGAGGTCACCTCTAGACCTGGGTCTCACTGGAGGTCATGCTGGACGACCTATGGGAGGCTTGTGTTAGACTGTTTACTATTTATGTTAGAAACAAAGACTGCAGATATGATGGTGTCGGGACATGAACATGATTCCTAGAACGAGGTCTCCACTCTAGGTGATAAACAGTACACTTGCCCAGATATTTGTAAAATCTCTGACTCTCCAGAGAAGATACCTTTGACCCCAGGTGATGTGATACTGAACTTCCAAAGCATCAGGCTTAGGTTGAATGGAATTCATCTTAGCTTCTCGTTCTGGTCTTGTACGCGCTAAGTCATGCGTGCACAACATGATAGGCCATGTCACGCCGCACAGCCTTTTTCTCCGCTGTCCTCTTAGACGCTTTTTTTTTTATAAGGCAGAATGTATTCAAAGCATTCGCCCTTAAAAGGCATTTTGCTCTAATGGCTGTGTAGAAATGTTTACTCTCTGTGTCTATGTTTTTAAAAAACAAAAGGGTAATCAGAAGCATTTAATTGTGTTAGATGCTCCACAAATAGTAATTAAAAGCTTTTTTTTTTTTCAGTTTTGCAGAAGTATAAGCATGTCTTTGAATTAAATAAGGCCCTCTGTCAGGCCTGATTTGCACAGAGAAAGGTGATCTGTTTTAGGAGCGCCGGAACTCAGGGCTCCTAGCCCAGCTGAGGGACCAGGAAACCCCAGTTAAGTGTGTGTTTCTTCCCCGTCCCTGTTCTCCGCAGTCCTAACCCAACATGCAGAGTAGTGATTTCAGAATGTCACATCCTCCTGTTTCTGGTTTTCATCAGAAGGGGGGTGCTCAGAAACCTTGTATTCCCCACAGCTCTGAGTACAGTACTCAAAGGTAAGTTACTCATGTTAAAAGGTTAGTTAGAATATTCCGTATGTGGTTCGGAACGTCCCCGTTTCCTGGAAAATTGAGGCGCTGCAGCCTCGCATTTTGGCCCAAGGTTATCTAGCTAGTCTGTGGAGAAGCTGACGCTACTAATTTTTGGATTCTCGACTTTTGGTGTTCCCGAAAATTCCGCCACCTCACATTGGGATGTCCATGAAAAACGTGAAGCCAAGCAGGCGCCCCAGCTCATCCTCTTCAAGGAGGAGAAAAATCAAAAGCTTGTAGAGGCTTTTTTTTTTTTTTTTTTTTACAGCTCAGGAGTCACTTCTCTTGTCCTTGAAGCATTTGAACAGGAGACAAGGAGGTCAGCAAACCCCGGTTCTATTTTGGTCCTGACCAGTGACTGGTGGTGTGACCTTTCTCAAGTCACTTAACTCCCGTGTCACTGTCTGCAAATGAGGATGGAAGTGCTCTGGGCCACTGCCTGTCTTAGAGGGTGACTTCCTAAGGAAGGGTGAGCAGAGATGCCCGGCAGGGGTGCGGCTGAAGGCACTTTGCTGAGCCGCGCTCCATCCGGGTGACCAGATGCATAAACGAAGCTGAAGCTAGATGGGGACTAATCGTCTTTCAAGAAGGACACACACCAGAAAGGCAGTGTAACCTTGACACCTGTCTCCCTGTATTAACAGCGAAGGTGTGATGGTCTAGAGGTATAATTTTTCCCCCCGAAACTTTAGATTTCTTCTGTAAACTGAAACAGATCAATTTAAGACAATTTGATAAAATAGAGCGGTAAATTGAGCTTGTGGAGTTCAGTAGATGTGCTTCCTAAAAATTCCGATTTCACTTGACCATCCTCCATATTTCTGGAGCAGTCAGTGTCAACCAACTATCTCAGAGAAAGCTCGAAAAATGCCTGTGACTCAGGACAGAAAACATAACTTTTCATGACAGCATGTGACAGGCACTCTCCTGGACCTTCCGTAGCATTTAAAATAATGAAGAGAAAAAAATTCTGTTGCAACATGAATCAAATTTATGGTTCCCTCTAACATAGTCTATTAATTATTCTATCAATTCCAGGAGAAATATCTTCTTCAGAAATGTGTTTGCACTGTAAATCTTCAGTTTCTTTTTATTGACAAAGTTAATATTTTAATATTTAAAAACCTTTTATAAATTGTATCTTAGAATTCAAAAACCCAGTAAAGAAATGGGGTAAGAGATCGGAATAGCTCCATGGAAGGAACACAGATGGCTAACAGGCGCGTACAAGCACCTCAGCCTCACTCTGTAATTGTCACATGCACTGGACCCCTTGATGGTCAAGAGGATGGCAGTGTCTCCATCCAAATCCTGGCTGCACCGCGGACTTGGCTGGTGGATCCCTACCCCACCCCCGCCCCCACCTGTCGTCTATCCTAAGGGATTTGTTCCATACAGTAGAATTCACTCTTCGATTGTACGGCCGACACATTTTGGAAATCGTGCGCAATCCTGTAACACCACCACGGTCCATTTTGTTCCTTCTTCATCCTTCCGCTCCCCAACGCTTAATTTTCCTGACATAACGGAATTTGATTGGAGGCAGATACAGTGCTAATTCTACATGCGAAGGGAGAGGTTCACCCAAGTCAGCAAACATTCTTGGAGCACCTGCTGTGTGTGCAGCACCTCCCCCGGGGCAGAGGATACTGACTTCGGTGAGTTTGTGTACCAGGAAGTAGAAGCAACTGGAGACAGAAAGTGCACACATTGCGCTGTTCATTTACACATTGAAGAAAAACAGGGTATCAGCTTATAGTCCCGGGGAGCAAAGATTTCCTGAATAACTCATCTACCAAATGGCAAAACTGTCCACGTTCCCTGCTCTCTGGCCTGTAAGAAGCGGAAAGAAAAAGGTTGTTGGGCTCCGTTCATAGATTCTCAGTGTGTTAACAGGATTTCATTTCCATCATCGAGAAAGAGGAAATTTACCAAGAGAAAAATCGAACTTAAGCTTACTTGGTGTTATTTAAAAACACATGAACCCCCACCATCTTTGAAACCGAAATTCCTGTAAACAGGAAGCCTCTCCAGAGACCCACCTCCAAGTGCCAGTTTGTCCTCAGGGTGCTCTGTTGCTCTTCAGAAATCCCAAGGAAGACGGGAGCCCTCCATTCAGCCGCGAGACTCTGGAAGAGCCGGTGCTTACACCCTTCCAGCATCTGGGGCCTCTTGATGCATCATCCACCCCCAGGGCCCCACCCCTACCCCGTCCTTCTCACCCCTCCATCTGCTCTGGTGGTGTGGGCCCTTGATCTCCTAGATTGCCGTCTGGGAAAGGGCCATGGCGGGAGCCGCAGCGGCACTAGACGCCGCGCCTGGGCTCTTAGGCCCACTTCACCGGTGCTCCTGCATGAAGCCTGCGCCCTTGAAGTGCCAGATGACTGTAGGTGTGGATCAAGCAGCGCATGGGGTGGGCTGCCAGCGCCTCTCAAGTCAACAGCTTTCATCGCGTCCATTTGCAGAGGTGCCGGGCGCTCGCAGGTGGATGTGCAGCCTGTAAAATAGCTCGCCATCTACGGTTTCCGTGACGTCGACCCCAGGGCGGGTTCCTGTCCGGTACAGGAGTCACCGACTCCGACCATATCTGGCCCTGGGAGTTGATAAGTCTGCACAATTGGACCTTTCAACCAAATGCTATTTTGCAAATTCAGAAATAATGAAATTCCCACCAATTTCCAGGCATAGCAAACCAATTTCTCCCTTGATGGGTCCAATTACATGGTTGGTCTAAAGTTTTCAGACCCATCTTCGTGTTTTCTGAGGCTAGCCGCCCTCTGCGTTCGGCACGTGGACGCCATCTGAGTGTTTGTAGGTCTGGGCTGTTGGCATGAAGTAAAGTAGGCAGATTTCTCTCATGCCAAACCGCTAGGCAGCGTTTTCTCTCCTGCAGCACCCCCTTTGTCCCCTCACTGTCTGCTCTTCTCCCTCGGCCGCCGCCGCCTCACACGCATTTGAGACCCTACTAAGTGCCAGACTCCACATTATGCCGCGAAAACAGTAATGAGCAAACACAAAGCCAGGTCTTGCTCTCGTGCGGTGTATGGCCACATCGAGGAGGCAGGCGTGAGCCAGACCGTCTCCAAACTCGGCACACGTCACAAACTCCCATTCGTGGAACGAAGAAGCCGTGCCCGCTGCTGACAGGCTACGAAGAAGGCCATGGTCTTTGGTCTCGGTCGGTGTCTGAATGCAGGGCGCCCCCACCCAGGGCTTTTTGCAGACAGTCTGCTGGGAGGTCTTGTCCTGGGTGCACGGAGCCAGGTGTGCTGAGAAAGGTGGACTGAAGGCAGGTGAGCGCGGAGATTTTTATAGAAAATCTTTGATGGAAATTATCATGCCTTCGTCTGAGGACATCGGTCCCTCCCAGAAGGGCTCACCCAGACTGGTCGGTTTCACACAGACCTTATTTTATCTGTGTCTGCCAGAGAACCATAGAGCCGAGAGCGAAGACAGGGGGTGAGCCTCTGTTAAAAGGTCTGGTGGGCTTCAGATCCTGCTGAGCTACCCCAGGTGGTCTGGGCGTCCCTGGAAACTACCTGTGGTTTCCATCCTGCCGTCCATCGTATTTTTTAAGCAGCCACTGAATGGGACATTCGTTTTTAAAATGCATCACACTGTTCAGCATTGGGAGCGGTGTTGTTTTGAAAACGCATCTCTGCAGCAAGGCCCTGGCAGTGTACCTGGATCCCTTCTGAATATGACATCCTGTCAGCCCCAGTACTGTGCAGAACATTCCTGCTTTGCAGCCTGGCTCAACTATTTTCTTTTCTTTTCTTTTTTTTTTTTTTTTTGCAATAGCGATGGTAACCATTAGAATAATATAAACCACTGACTAATCAGTTTAGTAACCAAGGACATCTGCTTCACACAATACAGAGCCAAATTAAGACGGCTTTTATGACGTTCACAAATTGCCTGTTAGACAAAGTCAAAAAACCCAATGATAAAATCAGTCGGCTCTCTGTGCCTGTTTCCAGCCAGCTGTACCCTCCACACCGCGACTGCAGAAAGTCACCGATCGGTGCTCATTCGAGGCATCTTCAGAAAGGAATCCCGTCGTAGAGAATACTCCAGAACCTTCCTAACTTGATACTTAAAGGAGTGGAGCCCCCTTTCTCCCTTCTCTCACGTTTGCTCATTGGAAACCAGAAGGAATGGGCCTCTTCAAGAAGTCACGAAAAACATGGTCCCCTGCAGATCTAGTCAGGGTGGCCACGCTCAGTGCCTGACAAAACGGCACTTTTGTCCTCCAGAAATACACAGTCTTGGACACGAATACAGGAAGCTGTCGCAGAGCCTGAAATTGCTGTCGTGAAATAAATGGCTGAGGTCTGGTTGCTGGGAGCAGCTGACCCCCACGTAGGCTGGGGAAGGGACCTTCCCGGAGGAGGGAAGGCATCTGTCCCCAGGCCTTGTCCTACAGTTGCAACATCAGGCGCCAAAATGTACAGCTTTGAGTGTCAGTAAGTGGCCAAGTAAATGAAGAAAAATCAGGACAGATAAACTTGGCCTTCAGAGTTCCCCACGTTCTCTAGGTCCCTCTGCACCGTTGGCCAGTTGGTGGAATGAAAGCCACAGAAGGGAGGAGATGCCTTCCACAGCCAGGAAGATCCTTGGTCTCCAACGCGCCCTTGTCTTTGTGACAGTCTGAAAGGCCACCCTCAGATACGTGAACAGGCGGTTTCTGAAGCCACACCCCACCGTGCATGATGTCAAAGCTTGTGTGCCTTGCTTTCTATCTCCAGACGTTTTCTTTCTTCTTTTTTCTTTTTTTAATGTTTCTTTTTTGAGAGGGGCGGGGAGAGAGGGAGACACAGAATCTGAAGAAGCTCCAGGCTCCAAACTGTCGGCGCAGAGCCCGATATAGGGCCTGAACCCAAGAGCTTCAAGATCATGACCTGAGCCGAACTCAGATGCTTAACCGACCGAGCCACCCAGGCGCCCCTCTTCAGGCATTTTTCTGATGAGCCCTTGGTGGTTACCATTTCTGACACTGTTCCACTTAAACAACATAAAGACAAAAAATGAGAAAAGGAACCTGAAGTCACGGGCACGAGAACACTCGGGCGTGACTCTAGACGCTGCCTGGGAATGTGGGGGGGACCCAGGTCTGAGGCAGAGGGGGCCAGGGAGGAGCATCTGGTGATGTCCTCTGTAATGTCAGGAAGCTGTCTGCCGCCGGAAACGGAATTGGGGCAGTTCCTTAACGTTGAGGAAAACTTGGTCTTCATGGAGAAGGACCGGCAGGAGGGACAGTGGCCAGCCTCGTGCAGCCAGGAGGACAGTGACAGGTCACAGCCTGCAAGTACTTCCGCCAGACCTTAACCTCTGGTGGAGAGGTCTCACAAAGCTGTGAGAATGGGAACAATGATGAAGCCAGTATACGCGGGAACTAATGCAGACAGGAACATAGGATACGTGTCTTCTCTCTCTGTCTCTTTGTCCCTCCTTCCTCCCCGCTCCCGCCCTCCCCCGCCCTGCCTCTGTCTCTCAACGATGAAAGATGAGATCTAGATCTCTCTACATACCTACATGCACTTAAGGTGGCCGTGGTTATTACTCTCGTATTATTCTTGACGACTTCCCTGTGAAATGAGATTGGCTCCAACTGTTTTCGTGCCGGTTTGAGGAAAGGATAATATCACTTAGCTTCTTTATACCTAATAAAGATGGAAATGGGTTGGGGCAAATGTTGCTGAGTTGAAAATAAATCGCAGTACAAATATGCATGTAATTCACTCGGTGTCTTCATATCTAAAACAGAAACTGATGCAGCATTTTAGAACATGATCCTGAGTGATCTGAACATCTTTGGAAATTCCGTGACCATTTATTTGAGGTGAATACGAAACTTAGTTAATCGTCACCACTCCTTCATTTATTTATTGACCACCCATTCGTTGATGCCTGCTTTGTGCCCAGCACTGCGAGAAGTTCTGGGTAAATAGTGGTCCGTACAGTATTTCTGGTCCCTCTCATGGAGCTTACAGTCTCTCAGCACACGAGACATATCGAAAGATGTTCAACAGATTCAAACGCCCTTTGATACGTATTCAGAAATTCCTCTAATAATCACTTTCTGTAGCTTGCGGGCAACGTGATATTTCCCTCTGATTTACATGTGCTCATTTGGAAGAAAAGCATGATGAGGTGGTTTCTTGTAGACCAGGATGGAGAAGGAAACCCGCTGACTGAAAGTCTCTCCCCAACCAACAGGTAGATAACAAGCAGGCTGAGGGCAGCATTTGCCCAGGACCGCACAACCTTGTTTTGCAAATAGCCTCCATCTAACTGACTCGATTTCTAACAGACCCGTTTAGATGGACCGTTAAGGAGGATGGTTTCAGATTCAACAAGTTTGCTCGCTCCCTCCCTCCCTCCCCACACACTGACCTCATCAGTGGCGGAAATGTCCAGGACTTGCCCCGATGCAGCATGGGGACGGGCCCAGGCGAGTACAGATCATTATGCAGGTGCTGTGACAGCCCAGGTGACACCTGCCCTGGGCTCGGGGAGGCTGGTCCTTTGTCTTGCCTGCCATCCCATTACCCTGCTTGGACATCCATCTGCCCTTGTGGGGGCCAGGGACTGGGATGATTCAGACACTTGTGTTCCTTGTTTCGTGGCCACAGGGAGAGAGCCTCCAGCATGACACAGTGAGACGGAGACACAGGTGTCGGATGGGTAATTCGCTAAAAAATGAGGCTCACCCAAGGCGCCGAGGCACTCCGAAAAGATAACTCACCCTTCACGACTAAATTCTGAAAACACTCCTCCTGTGAGGGATTGAGTGCCTCCCTTCTGCTCCTGTTTTTAATAAACCGATGATCTATTATCCAATCACCTAGCTTCTTCGTTTTCAGTTACTCTAAAACGGCACAGTGGCCCAGAGTCGATGCTATAAAAATAGTGATGGTGGCATTTTGTCACACTGCCTGTCACTTCTCGGTGTCTCTGTCCCACCTCCTTCCTTTGTCACTATAGCCTTAAATCCCTGCTGCCCCCATTAAATTGTCTCCTTGTCTCCTAAAACTCATTTATACTGTTTGTTTTTGATGTCTTCCTTGGCAG
This sequence comes from Mungos mungo, assembly GCA_004023785.1. NCBI lineage: Eukaryota > Metazoa > Chordata > Mammalia > Carnivora > Herpestidae > Mungos > Mungos mungo. The sequence continues at coordinate 276,521 of PISW01000739.1, read as the reverse complement.
CTTAATTTATACGTCTGCTATTTTTCAAGCAGAGGAATGCCCCGCGCTCTCTCGAATTTCCTGTTTTTAAACTCACAGCCTTTGGGTTCCTGTGGCTTCTAGCGGCATAAACTGCTCGTCCTACTCTTCTGCCAACATCGCTTATAATTTTCAGTACATTTCCTCAAATCTTCTTGCCATCACTCAAATAAGGTCGTTCTCTCAGTTTGACAAGAAAAAACAAAGTTAACTTTTTTATGTGACGCTGGCAGCTAGAGCTCTCTTCCCCTCCTCTGAGTACCCGGAAGGCGCGATCTAGAAAACCATAAGCGGGTGGCAAGGATTTACTGACGACGGCCAGGGTCTTAGAGGACAGGAGTATCTGTACCTGAGTTTCCGGTTGTGTGTCCTGTGTTCATCTCCGTCACCTTTTTTATTATTGTAGCCTGTACGGTAATGTGTAATCATATTATTACTAATGATTATGACTCCTGTGTAATAATCGAGGAGTCTTGACCCCTCACAGAACCCCGTGCCCCCCCCCCGCACCTGTCAGGTGCTTGCTCACACGTGACTGTTCTTTGGTTTCAAGACCCCAACAAGGGACTAGGGTACTTAGGAGAATATCAGTATAGACCCTGCACGTTAGGTTCCAGTGTTAAGCAAAGTAGAAGTGAGGGAGGAGTCTGACAGCTCTCAGAATTCCAAGATAGCATCGTATGTACAAGCACATACACATGCCCGCATGTGTCTTTGTAGTCGTCACTGAATACAGCTGTCAGCTTCTCAGCTGTTTTTCTGGAAAAAAAAACACCATCATGGAAACATGGACGATGTGTATAAAAAATTGCCCTTCCCTTGGCTGACTCTGGTTGCTGCTAATATCTACGTTCACAGAGTCGTGTATCAGTCAGTGTTGAGACACAAAATGCAGCAAGTCAGGAAGGAATAGAAGGAAACCGTCCTATCTGTGGCCAGTTTTATGACGTGCACGTTATTAGTGGCTAACATTTTGTATTTCCTACAGCCGCGTAATAATCTGTTTGACTTCACAGTTTATTACAGACCCCAGGGAACATTCTCACTCTGCAGTCATCTGTGTTCATTCATACTTTCAGCCGTTCACTCAACAAACACATACTGTACACCAACATTGTCACAGCTCACAACTTGCCTAATACTAAGCCATTAGAGGGTACAGATTCTCAGAAGATCGCTGAGGAGGTAGGAGCCATATCCACTATTTCTGTATTCACAGACTGCCTGCTCTCCCCTCCTGACTTGCCACAGTAGACTTTTGTATTGTTTGATGCCCCAAAACATTTTCTTCTTCTAGGGTGTTTATCCCTACTTTGTAATAGAAGTACTGAGATCTGAAATGTATACACACACACACACACACACACACACACACATATATATTTCTCTTTATATGTATGCATATATGTGTATGTAATAAATATTTGTATTAATGGTTCTCAGTCCTGAAGTATAAATCTTTTTCATGTTTCTTTCTTTTTTAATTTTTTTAATGTTTTATTTATTTTTGAAACAGAGAGAGACAGAGCATGAGTGGGGGAGGGGCAGAGAGAGAGGGAGACACAGAACCGGAAGCAGGCTCCAGGCCCTGAGCTAGCTGTCAGCACAGAGCCTGACGCGGGGCTCAAACCCACGAACGTGAGATCTGACCTGAGCTGAAGCTGGAAGCTTAGCCAACTGAGGCACCCAGGCGCCCCACCTTTTTCATATTTCTAACAAGATTACCTACTTTTGAGAGCACAGTGTATTTTTTTATTCCTCAAAGCACCACTGGCTTATTCTTTAACGTCTGTAGGTGTATATGCATTATTTGTGTGCGTTTGCACGTGTGTATTTGTATATGTCTGTGTACTTCTCTGTGTGCTTGTACGTATATATTTGTATTCGTAAATACTAAACAAATAATTGTTGGGTAAATAAGTACTAATGAAACCTAGTCCGTGATTAGTGCACCAAATGTCAGAGTTCCTTTCTCTTTTCTGCCCTGCCTTTTCACTGCTGGTTTATTCACAAGTAGATGTTGAAACTGGGAGAACGGGGTTCCATCCAACGTTAGAAATATGAGAAACCCCTAAGACTACAGTTCAGTACGTTGACTCACTAACAAAGAGACACTCACTGAACGTCCCAAGACCGGCTCAGCTCAGCGCTTGTTACATGTAAGTTACGGTTTTTAACACAAAAAGTGTCGTAAAACCAAATAACTTGCATCAAATTGCAGTTCCACTGTCAACAGTTTCCAGTAAAACAGCTTGATAGTTTGAGTATTTGACTTTTTCAAAAACTTGGCAGGACAGTGAGTGAGTGAGTGAGTTGGGGTCAGGATGCCTTTGTAGCAGCTCAAGTCCTGGGTCGTGAGGCCTCCTGCTTTGCTTTGCTTTTTCAACATTACTTTGGTTCCTCGGGTTGTTGGAGGTTCCATGCCGATTTGAGGACTGTTCGTTCTAGCTTTGAGAAGAATGCGGGGCAATTTCGATTGGGATTGCATGGAACACGGAGAAGCCTAAGGACAAGAAGACAGTGTCGAAGATCACAGTGCATTGATGTATGTCCTCATGGAGCGTACACTGTACCAGGAGACATGAGAACCCCTGGGGTTCATTATGGGCATCGTATGCTTGGTCACCAAGCAAAACCTGCCTGGCCGTCTTTGCAGGACTTGGGGTGTTCAATTTTAAGCTCTGAGGTTCATCCTCCTCGCTGAGAAGAGGCTCTAGCTGCTGCCGGTAGTTACCTTGGGAACCACCAGTCTTTCTAAGTGTTTCTGAAGCCCCAAGATAACAAACAAGCACCACGACGTGTAGGGATGACGAGTCTTCACCGCTCGGCTCTGGCTACTCCCCGGCGCTGTCTGCCACTTTGTTCGTCTGGATCCGAGACCCGGAAGAGACGTCTCATCTCAGCTCTGTCGCGCTTGCTGCTTTGTAACGAGTGACCGGGAAAAGCAAAATGTTCCCCGTATGATCTGCTTTGCAGCCAGTTGTAGCTCAGCAGCAAGTTGGTCATGGTGGTTTCTTCAGGGAAAGAAAAGATTGCAGGCGAAAGAGAAGGTGTAAAGGGTTGGCCCAAGAATCTAGTGTTGCAGCTGGTTAGGTATACAAGCCAGCAACTGGTTTTCTAACGCCAATTCACAGGAGAATTCATAACAGATTTTCAGTAACAATTTGGATGGGTATTGAGTTTTAAATCTTGCAATAATGAGAAAACTAATTTTTTTTAAAAAGTGGAAGATGCGATTATTATACATTGCTTTGAACAGAAGGTAGTTTATGTCTGTGTGTGACTGGGTGCCCAGTTGAGTTCCCTCAGGTTTTCCTGCTTTACCCACGGCCCCCACGTCACTCCCTCCTGCTTTGTCTTTAACAGTTTTGCTGCCATTCGCATGTCCACCAGCGTGTCGTTTCTTACAAGGAAAAGAAGAATCATCCTTGTAAACGATTTGCTTTTGGCCAAAGATCTATCTAGAGCAAGTTTCTAGGCAGATTTTAATTATCGTTTTCCTATTTGTCCCGTTGCTCCAGGTTGTACCAGCAGGTTGTGCTTCGACACGGGCAGAAGCCTGGTTTACATGAGGGTAGAATATCAAGGGGAGGAAAGACAGACATACTTTCCCCACAGCGAAGCTCAAGAGCGTAGCCAAGGAATGAAAATAAACCCACGTTGTAATTCAGCATGTGGGCAGTGGAGGTAATGTCGTAGGAACCACGTGATCCCGAGTACTCAGGGGACGGTGTGTTAAACAGTGACGGAGCCCAGTGAAATTGTCTTTGTGTTATAAATTTTCAATTGCAGAAAGTTACAGCTCATTCAAGACCTAATATCCATAATACAGTCTGACGGCAGCAAAATCACTCCAGCGGCAAAAGACTTAAATGAAAAGCAACGCCAACTGCCTGCCTAGGAGAAAAACGGGCACAGTGGTAACTAATCCCATGTCCAAAGGGTGTCCTAGAACAGAGAAGAACAGGGCCGCCGAGTGGACCCGGGGGCCTCTGTTAATCACGCATCCAAAAGACTGGTCATTTGTACAGTGAAATTTGTTCAGGCGCCAATGGAAGTCTCTCGGCCTCAGAACAGCCCAGAGAAGGATTCTGGTAGCCGTGGTTACACAAACCGCAGTGTTACCACGAGGGATGGCAGAGCTGTTGGCCCAGGTGTGTGTTGAAGGGGCTGTTAATTAGCGCTGTTCCGTTTGAAGGCCTAACACCGTAAGGAGCGTGTTGACCCCAGCAAGGCTCCGTGTGTGCTCTGCCCTCGAATCCCCATGAGCTTTCTGTCGTTAGGTAGGAAACCCAAAAGTCTAGGAAGGAAGGCAGCTACATCTTACTGCTCCTGGGGAGACCCTTGAGTGCGTAAGGACCATTACGGAAGAGAGCAGCCAGTAAAATAGCAGTGTCTTGGAGCCTCAAGTCGACAAGTGTCACGAACCTAGATTTCTTACCTTTGATCATCAGAATCCTTTAAACAGTTAGACTCTGGACAGCTAGAGCCATTAAGTGTACCCCGTTCAGATGCACATCCCCGGATTCAAATACTCATTCTCCACCAATGAAATGCTGGCTCCTTCATTCAAATGTTGACCTTTATCTCCATCAGAATACTGGTTCTTTGGTCCAATGGTATCTGCTTTGGTACCGAGAACAGTACTAAGAGTACAAGGTTCCTCATGCCTCACAATGTAGAGGCTTGTGTAATGATGATGCAATTTATTGTGACCACAATAACGATTGTGAAAGAGAAGTCTTGGGCATACACGTGAAGGCACAGAATGTGCTGACCTCTGGACAAAAGAGCCAACCTCCGATTTCTTAGAAACAAAAGGGAAATACTATCCATGAGGCTACTCCCGGCCACATTTATATCCCCTCATTTAATCCAGTAAGTATTCAAATTGGTTGTGATATTCCTTGGAGTGGTCTCTGCTTTGTAGAGGAAATCTGAGTCCAAAAAGGGCCAGATAACGTCAGTGCTGGGCCCTAATGCCCATCCTGGAGCATCTGTACTTTTTGCAGACCTTCTAGCCTTCCCTGACCCAGCCTCTTCCTTGGTAGAGACAGAGCTGCCTCACTGAAGAGAAGTTGTCATTCCTTAAGGACTGAACCTTCAAAGAATTTTTAAATCTTTGGAGATATCCCTGTCATAGGTTAGCAAGTGCCAGGCAGAGACTGGAAAACAACATGCTTGTGCACCAACGCTGGTCATGGCTTCACAGTCACCTTTTCTCTGACACACATAGGTTCTCGTGTATTTTTTTTTTTGGTTAGATATTTATGTCATTGGCTACTTTGTGTAGGGCATAGAGTTATGGGCCTAATGATACTTGCATGTGACCTTCTAAGGATGTCATTATACCCCTTTAAAGAGGTAAATACTACTTTCCTCCCTTTCTCTCGCCTGAATGAAGGACATGTTACGATAAAGCCAAATATTCGAGCGTCAGAAAACAGTGGTTCCACCGCAAGGAGAACTGGTCCCTCCCACTTCCCCGTGAGCCGACAGGTGCCTTTCCAAGAGCGGTGTTTAGACCCCACGGTTCTGCCTACTCATAGTGAAAAGGCCCAGTGGACTTGCTCTTGGGTGCTCCAAAAACACCAGTGATGACGGAGGCAGTAGTCAAGGGTCACCCGAGAAGATGTTCCCTGGGGAATTTGAGATGGCCGTAAGGGAGGCTTTCAATAGAGAGAGTTCTTAGCCCGATGGAAGGTGGGGGACTTGGGTTGGTTGGTGCTTCCTTGGTAGAGTCTCCCAAGGCATCATGGGCTTTTCCTTGCTACACTCCTCTTTCTGGTACTTTCCTGTGGGTGAGCCGGTCCTCCCTACGAGGCTTGTCCCGCGAAGGCAGAGGCTACGTGTCTCTCCGTCACCAACCTCCAGGCCCTTGGATGAGTGTGCCTCCCGTATCACAGGCCTTTGCAATGAAAGAAAGCTGATTTGTTGCCCCTGGTGGTGGGATCTGAGAGGCAGGGCAGGAGGAGAGAACAGGGGATGCTTGGGTAATTTGTCTGTCCTACAGCCTCCACCACGTGCACAGAGCCTCTCTTGGTTGGAGGAGACGGGCAGAACTGGAAAACCGAAGGGGCACATGTCTGCATATTTGACTTGAAACACTTTCCTTTTAAATTTTTTTTCTGTTTTTTTATTTATTTTTGAGCGACAGAGAGACAGCATGAGCAGGGGAGGGTCAGAGAGAGAGGGAGACACAGAATCGGAAGCAGGCTCCAGGCTCTGAGCTAGCTGTCAGCACAGAGCCTGATGTGGGGCTCGAACCCACAAACCATGAGATCATGACCTGAGCCGAAGACGGACACTTAACCGACTGAGCCACCCAGGCGACCCAAAACACTTTCCTTTAAAAAATAAAACTGAATGTGAACGCAATCTGGCTTGAGTGGATAAAACCCAGATCACATGAGGTTCTCCTATGATCTTCAAAGACAATTTCTACAACTTCCCAGAGTTCATAAAAAGTAGATGTTCATACTGACTGATGCTTTGAGTTAAATGATCCTGAGAGCAAGACAGGGTTGGTGGTGCAGACTGTCCTGCACCGTTTTTACAAGAAGCCACTGACTTGTACCACCCAGTTCTGCTACAACGTACTGTGACATTTTATGTCCTGTCTTAAAATATTGCCTAAAATCACCCCCACAGTGCCGTCCATATCTCCATGCCTATTTTAAAATAATTTATATGCAGTTTCTGTATTAACCTTCCCACCTCTTTTTAGCAATTTTCCCTTCTGTTAGTTGGTTTTTTTCTTTGTGGTTTTTGTTTGTCTTTGTTTTTATTTTTGTTTTTTGTGTTTTGGGGGGTTTTTTTTTTGGTGCATGACATGAAATAGCAGAGGTCAGGAGCCCAGACCAAGTACATGGCTTGTACTTTGTGTTTCTTTTGGTTTGTAAAAAAAAAAAAAAAAAAATTGAACTTTCGCCAAATGTAAAACACATTGCTTCCAACTTGTCCCCGCTATAGTTCGTGGCTTAGCGAGCAGATTTTCTGAAAAGAAAAATAACTGTGTCAGTGACTTAAGCTATAAGGAGGCTCCTTGCCTTTCTGAGAAGTATTCTGAGTGTCCACAGTTCGCTCTTTCTCACGAGCTGACGAAACGACATCACAGAGCAGGGGTGTCCCACCTGCCGCGCGCTTACAACTTGGCTCGTCGGGCTTCCCTTTATGAAACCAGCCAGGACTTCTCCCCGCGTTTTGGCCAGATAGCCGAGGCGGCTCTGACCAAAGTCCTTTCACGGAGTCCTGGTAGCAGATGGTTAAGGCCGGTGCTGGTCTGAGTTCTGTAAATACCAGCGTCCCTGGGGGCGTCGGTGCAGATTCTGGGATCTCTCCCTAGACCCCCACAATCAGACTCTCTGGGGTGAAGCCTGTGCTCTTGGATTCTAAGCTCGTAGGTGACTTTTGGCCCTGTGAGAACAGTGGCATCCACTGAGTAAAGATTTATTGCGGTCTCCTGTGTCCCAGGCACTTCACTGGACGCTGGGAATAGAGAAATGCCCAGAAGCAGATGTGGAGCCTGAATGGGTAGCTCTACACGTGTTGAGAAGTGGGACTCGGCTCTGGATGGTCAGGTTCAGGGAGATGCCTGAAAACCTGGGGCTGACGTTTCCAACCAGTCAGCCAGTTAGCCAGTGTCGCTTCTGCTCCTCAGGGAAAGGCAGTGCGCCAAGCACTTGAGCTAATAGAGAGCATAACATGGTTCCTAGGCTCCAGGAACTTTACAGTCTGCTTGGGAAAACAGCGTGTATGAAAGTTAATAGTAGTCAAATAATTAGTCCTGTACCAAAGAAGCCACGGTCAAGTACATGGTTAATTGCTGAGTGGTACTAACAATAAGCATCAAAATTTGGGGTGTTACTGGATTTTTCCCCCGTGCTGAGTCCATCCTACTTAATGAATTTTTTTAAACATATTATGGGGGCAGCTGGGTGGCTCAGTTGGTTGAGTATCCGACTTCGGCTCAAGTCATGATCTCGCAGTTAGTGGGTTCAAGCCCTGCGTCAGGCTCTGTGCTGACAGCTCAGAGCCTGGCACCTGCTTCCAATTGTGTGTGCCTCTCTCTCTGCCCCTCCCCTGCTCATGATCTGTCTCTCTCTGTCTCTCAAAAATAATAAATCTTTTAAAAATTAAAAAAATATTCCCTATTACACTATAGATTATTTGGAATTTTTGAAACAGGCCACCTCTGCTTCAGACAGCACATCGTTTCGCCGCCTTCACGTTATCCAGCTGTAACGCAAGAGTTAATCACCTAATTATATGAGGCTGTATTCAGAAAAAATTAGCATTTTGGTCCCCTAAATACTACCTAATTTGAATACGTGTGTGTTTGTGTGTGTGTGTGTGTGTGTGTGTGTGTGTGTGTTAAAGACATATTATACAGACATAAGAAAAATCCAAGGGGAACAAAGGCGCATTTGGAAAATATATGATTCCAGAATACATTAATTCAAATAAAAGTTATGACACAGTAACTTTTTTGGATCATTGGAGACACTAGAGACGGCTACAGGCTTGCACTGCCCGGGGGACCCGAGGACCCTCTCTTGGGAATTTTGAAGAAGTCAGTAGATTAGAGTGAGTTAGAAATGTCCTGTGTGATATGCCTCAGTAGGTCTCCGGGGATTATCTTTCTGTGACTTAAGGACTCTGAATGTGAGGTGCCGCCTTCAGGAGTCGGAGGCTTATAAATCCCGAAGTGTAGAGGCCGCGTAAGTACAATGCTGTGCGTTGATTTTAGGGTCCGACGGTTCTGTGTCCATGCCGTGGCCCTCTTGCTTCACTCTGGGGCCATTAGACTTAATTCTTAGGCTCGTATCTCTCAGGTCTAAGATGGCCTCAGTAACAGTGCCTGCCTGATAGGGACGTCGAGTACATTAAATGAGTTAATAGATGTCAAGCATTCACCCGAAGGCCTGGCACAAAACACGCTCTCAGTTAATACCAGCTCGGACTATCCTTGCCATTGTTTATTGTTAGTTAGAAGAACCCAGTATATACTAACTTTCCCCTAATGGAAGTAAGGCAAATTAAGTTCTACAAAATACCTTAACAACCCTTTTCAACAACTATTTCTGCGTGTATTCCAACAAGCAGGTGAGCTTTTCGTGATAGAATGATCCGTATTCTTCTCATGCATCTGTAACCTTGGGAATATTCAAATGTGTTTCATTAATATATACCGGCGGGATAATAGGGATTTGCAGATGCGTTATCTACCAGTGGATCCAGCGACCAGTGCATGCTCCATTTCGGCTGGTAGCCATAATCTGAACAAAGCTAGCTCACTGCGAGGCTGTACCAAAACAAATTAAGGCAGTTCCCATAAAAGAAGCATGGAAATATTGACAGTAGGAATTACGGGACTTTCATTTCCCACTGGCTGTTGCTGCTTGGAGCTGTGTACCTTTTAAATATGAGAATGTTCCTAAAAAATGAACTGAGACACAAAATAAAGTTACCTTTGCCCTGGGGCTAAGGCCTGAGGCCCCAGAGGGGACGGGCCACGCTGGATGACACCTGGTGCTCCACCTGGCAGCTCCCCCACCCCCCCAGGCCCAGCTTTCAGCCAAACGCACGGGAACTCTGAGCCTCCGGTGCTTTTCAAGACAACATGGCTACATGCTTACCGTGGGTCTTTTCTTTTAGAAACTTTATTCATTCTGTAGACACAAGAATGTGCAGGACGGTGCATAGTGCCATGGTGCTTACCAAAACGGAGCTAACTATCAGAGAATTTATAATCTAAGAGAAGAGATGAGCCTGAATATGTGCCGCTGGATTTCTGTGGTCGAAGGATTTGGGCAGGGACGATGAACCGCTTTGGTTGAGTGTACGTCAAACCTTGCGCTGTTTTCGGAAGCCAGGATGCCAAAATGGTTGGCGGCAGCTCACTAGAAAACCATCTCTTGAGCGTGTTAAACAGACCCATATTCTCTCCCCCCCTAAACAGTGTCTGACTTAAGATGATGGAACCTTGGTGGTTGGAAAAGAGGGAAAGTCCGTGCTTCTCATGTAACTTGAGCCTTGAATGTATTGAAGAAATTAAGTGCGGCGGTACATAACGGAACTGATGGGAGTTAATAGGTAATTACTGTTTTGTACAGTATGGTTGGAGTGATTATATTCTATTTATTCTATTTTCCTTTGGAAACACAGTATAATGTAATTATAATTAATAACTCTAAAGATAGGCTCAATTACTTAAGTCATGAAAATGAATTACCATCATCACGTTGAGAATTTCGCAACCACCCCGTCTAGAGAGTATCCCCAGAAACAGCAATGCTTCTGAGACTATTTCTTTTAAAGAAACTAAAATGAATAAATGCTGCGTTTGTGTTGAAATTGGTACAGTTTTAAACAATGGGGGCGAGGGAGGGAATTATCGGAATTTTGTAGCTTGCTAGTATCTTGAAGTCCTTTTACTATGTTTTACGAATCTTCATACTTTAGTTATAACTGTAAATTTTTTAATTATAAAAATTGCATTTCAGGAAGGCTTATCTTTGCAAAAAATATAGTTTAAAACAGTTTTAAAAGAATGAGGGAAATCCTGTTAAAATTCAGAATGATTTTTGAACCGTGGATCAACGTTTTGAGGACGATTTTTAAATAACTAAAAATCCCGACATGAATATTAATAGCATTATGTGCTAAAAAGGGCCATATCACTGTTTCCTTATAAATATTTCAGTTACTTTTTGAGATGAAATTTGTACACAGATGATGCAATTTTTATGAAAAAGCAAGACCTACAGGGAAGAAGCTACTATCACCCATTTTTGTGCTGTTTCAGTGCAGTTCATATATACACTTCTCTGTTATAATTCTGGCCCCTCCGCTGGGGTACCGTGACTTTCCGAAAGCTAAAAGGAATCCTCTGGAGTCTACTAGGTTGTAGACCCTATCAAATCTTTACCTCTTTCCTCTTCTCTCTACTTGCCTTGTCCTATGAATCCTCGTTCTACAAATACCTAATCTGGACCCCTGCCCCTTTTAATTCCCAGCACCCTAAATTAGGCTTCATCATTCACCTAGGTCTTATCAACAAATACTCCCTCAAAGCATAGACACCAGCCTCAGTAAATACTCCATACTGCCTTCCCTGCTTGATCCTCTGTCCTCTGTCCCCACTGTTACACCCCTGGACCAAGCCTCCTTCAATTTCTCATCTGTGTTATTTTCTGGGATTCTAAGTCAGGGGCAGTGTCTTGGGATTTCACGCCAAGTAAATGTAAAAATGGACTCTTCCAGTGTGTAGGGTATGGTGAACTCAACATTCTGTCTGGAATGACAGCCTCACTGCAAAATCAGCTAATCAGAAATGCTGAGCAGTAACTTAACTGGTCTTAAAAGAAATCTGGTTGGTAGGTTTTTAAACCTCCCCATTTATAGGTACCCCAAAGAACAGGCATTCTATCTTAGACTTCCTCCCCTGATGTTTACATGTCCTACTTCATCTAGTGGCTTCTCTGTGCAATACTATGGACCTAGAATCACCTTCCATTCTTCCCTGGTCTACCTTTTAGCCTCAGGCAACTCTTCTTCATCGCTTTCGAGTGCTTTGACAAGGCTCCTCTCATATTATGAGAATGTATTTTTGATCGAAAAGTATGATGATGCATTGAAAAAATTACAGAGTACGGAATTCTGTTTATCACATAAATTTAGTGCTTTGAGATGTAATGTCTTCACATTTGTTAAATTGAAATTTTCTGAAGTAATGTCCATCACTGATTTGCGTTACGAATAGAGTCGCGGGGCACCTGGGTGGCTCAGTCAGTTAAGCGTCCGATTTCAGCTCAAGTCATGATCTCGCAGTTTGTGGGTTCAAGCCCCATGTTGGGCTCTGTGCTGACAGCCTGGAACCTGCTTTGGATTCTGTGTCTCCCTCTTTCTCTGCCTCTCTCTCTCTCAAAAATAAAGAAATGTTACAAAGTTTTTTAAAATAGAGTTGCTAAGTTAATATTAAAAAATCCATCCATAGACTCCTTCATTCGGTAGAAATTTAAGCACTCACCCTATGCCAGGCACTGTGCTGGGCTCTGGGAATGAATATGTAGAGGCATGCCCCCTTGGTTAGGAAGCCTGAGTCCCAGATCTGGAGCTGTGGTACTAAGCATAGTGCTCCCTAGCATTTTCTAGAGTCGGGAACTAGAGTAAGAAGAGTTCCCAAAAAAGTGCTTCGAGGTCACGTAGGGTTTGGCCGGATGAATGAGCTGAGCAGCCTCGCACCGCAGCGCAGGGGAGCATGTTCCGTCCCCCAGAAGCCAGGCCATCTGGGGCATACGTTGAGGGGTGTGCAGAGTGGCGAGGGAGAGGCTCTGGCATTAGCCACAAACCAGCTCCTAAAAGGTTCTGATCATTCAGAAGAGTTCGAACATTACCTAAAAGAGCCGGAACAAGGGGCCGGTTTGCAAGTTTGCAAAAGAGTCCCCGTGAGAGCCAAGTGGGAAATGAGTCCGCGTGGTGCGGACCAGGCAGCCCTGCGCTGCGGGGGGTTCGGGGGCAACAGGCTTGGCTGCCCAGGCCTTCTGCTGTTGACTTTGAAGTGCAACAGAATGCATCGCTGCATAGGTCCTCAATTCCTGATGCATTTATTTAGATCTCGACGTGCCTTGATAGACGAAGTTGAGAATCCCAACGACTGTTGGACCTGGTTCCTGCCCTCGAGACACTGAGAGTCTAGACGGCAAGAAAGTGAAAACACACGGTATAGTCTACAGCTTGTCCTTGAACAGTGTGTGGGTTTGCGGCACCGGCCCCCATACAGTCCGAAGACACATATAACTTCCGACTTCCCCAGAAACTTAACTACTAATAGCCTGTTGTTGACAGGAAGCTTTGTCAATAACACAGTCAATTAACACATACTTTGTAGGCTCTGTGTATTAGTTTCTATATTCTTACAAGAAAGTAAGCTAGAGAAAAAATGTTACTAAGAAAAATCAGGAGGAAGAGAAAATATATCGGCAGTATTGTATTGATGGGGAGAAAACCTGTGTATAAGTGGACCCATGTAGTTCACATCCGTGTTGTTCAGAGGTTAGCTCTGTAGCACTGTCATAGTTAGAGAAGTTCTTACACAGCGTGCCTTTGATCCTCAAAGCAACCGTGATGTATCACATTTTGACAGGCGACATTTTATTAATGAAAGCGCGCACTGCCGACGGACCCGTGCTCTACGGCCCTGTGTGTAAGCAGAGTTTCAATTCCAGCCAAAGTCTCTGTCGTAGCACGAGCTCTCACCACTCCACCACACGGTCCCATTTGTTAAATAATATAATGATTAGGTAACTGTTATAAAATGAAATTATACGAGACTACGGGAAACGTGATTACCCATCAGATGGCTTATATAGACAAGAACTGTATGGTTAGTTTGAAGACGAATTAATCACTCTCTATATCTTGAACGGTAATTTGCTTCTTGATGGAGTAGGCAGCTAATTCTAGAGTACAGAAATGGATGAAGAACTGTGCAGAGTCAGACAACAGGGTACGAAAGCTTGTGCCTGAGGGCTTTTGTAGGGGAAATTGGGAAAGAACTGGAATTATCACTTGGATCCAAGAGTGAATCATTTGAATGTCAAGATTAAAAGTGCATAGGCTGTCCTGGGGCGCCTGGGTGGCTCAGTCGGGTAAGCGTCCAACTTCGGCTTGGGTCATGATCTCACAGTTTGTGGGTCTCAGCCCTTCGTCGGGCTCTGTGCTGACAGCTCAGAGCCTGGACCCTGCTTCAGATTCTCTGTCTCCCTCTCTCTACCCCTCCCTCAATTGCACTCTGTCTCTCTCTCTCTCTCAAAAATAAAAATAAACATTAAAAAAAATTTTTAAGTATATAGGCTGTCCTGAAGAGAAGGTGATGACAAGACGTAGAAATGCACGCTCAGAAAAAACTCGGCTGTCATGCGTAGAACGAACTGGCAGGAGAGATGTAAGGTCAGGTCAGTTGGGAAGAAGTTAGAGGAAGGCCAGGTGCCCCCCCCCATGCCCAGAGAGCTTCCTCGCTTCTCCCTCCTCCCCCTTCTCCTGCTCTCCTCGGAGCGCCTCTAGCTCTCACTCTTGGGTTCCAGGCCGCTTAGGTATTTGAGATGCCAAAAGTGTCCTCGGCTCACCAATTCCTGAGGGCCTTCTCTCTGTTACTCTCCTTTGATCCTGACATCCGGTTCAATCAAGTATTTAGTCCTTGTTTAGTAAGCATGATTCTGGGGCGCCTGGGTGGCTCCGTGACTTGAGCATTCAACTCTTGATTTTGGCTCCGGGCATGACCCAGGGTCGTGGGATCGAGCCCCACATCAGGCTCCATGCTGAGTGTGGAGCCTGCTTGGCATTCATTCTCTGTCTGTCTGTCTCTCTCTCTCTCTCAATTTCTCTTTCCCCTCCAGCCCTCTCCCCTTTATCTCTCAATAAGAAAAAAAATCATGATCCCTCTATATTTGAAAATCTTCCACCTCTTAAAATGCCAGAGACTCTTAGACACCTGTGTGCACGTCTTTCCAGGGCCTGGGAACTCTGCCAGCACAGCTTGAGATTTCTGTGCTTGGTTCGGCATTCACGTGGCACTGTGCTCTGGCCCCGCTCGCACACCCTCACGGCAGAGACCTCTTGCTGTTGCTGTCTACCTGCCTCCGTCAGCATTTAGATTATGTTTGGAGCAGTTTCCCCCCGGGTGCATTAGTCGGACGCTTTCTGGCATACGTGTCATTGTCTCCCGCGCCCCCCCCCCGCCCCCGTCCCATCTCTTGCATACCTCATGTCGCGGACCTCAGCCCCACACGTCATTTAATACGCCCCGCAATGTGTTAGGCTCTTCAGTGCCCATTTCCGAATCCTTAGCAAGACCCTGCGTCAGCCTGCGCAGTGCTCCTTGGAGCACCTCTTTACAGTAGGAAGCCTCTTTGCTTCTGTCATCCTCTTTCATTAAAATATATTTCCCTTCAAAGGCTACTTCCGACTTTTTCTTAATTTTCAGAGTGGTGAAACGTCTTTCCCTTATTCCTCAAACCAGCAGGGGCGGGGGAGAGACCGTCCAGTAAAATGCGCAGACTTGCGGGTGACCGCTCCTGAGGATAAGCAGTGACATCACCGCGTGGGCCAAGAGCGCCTTCCTGCATTTCCACGGTTCACGCTCCGCCGCGTGGCACATCTCCTTTTCATTTTCAGGCCCACTCTCTAGGCCTCTGGTTGGTGCATTTAATATGGACATTATCTGGTGAAAACGCCACTTCTCATAATGTCGGAACAAAGTTTTCGCGTAATTGCTTCTGAAAGACATCCGTGGCTCTGCATTTACAACTCAGAACCTCGCTAATTTATGGCAAGGTCAGAAAAGCAGCAGGCCTGGGAGTAAGCGGGAGAGAGGAAAACGTGGCCCTCATGCCCACAGTGGTGTGCGGCACTGGGCAATTAGGCAAAATCCACAAATGGTGGTTTGATGTGGTATTAATAGATGCAGCCATGGGAATTGGAGCCCCGTGGAATGTCATCCGCTCAGGACAAAACTCAGCCCTGCGTAGGAAATGTTTAGTAGTCGGCTCTGCGAAATGGGCAGTGTGTCGTTTCCAGGAGAATTAGAGCGCTGCTTTTACCTGCTTCTCCAGCCTCCTTTGTCAGCTGGAAGTTGAGAAAGCAGAAGGCATGTAGCAAAGGAAGGAAGAAACTCAAGGAACAAATTCACAGAAAACTAGACCTTTTTTTTATTATTAGAATTTTTTTTCTGTTTTTTATTTATTTTTGAGAGGCAGAGAGAGGGTGAACAGGGGAGGATCAGAGAGAGAGAGAGAGGGAGACACAGACTGAAGCAGGCTCCAGGCTCTGAGCTGTCAGCACAGAGCCTGATTCAGTGCTCGAACCCACGAACCATGAGATCACGACCTGAACCGAAGTCGGACACTCAACCGACTGAGCCACCCAGGCGCCCCTAGACTTTTTTTTTTTAAGAGCCTTCTCTCTCCTCCCGAGTGAAGCCCCCACCCAGGGACGCGCCAGCTGGGGGCCAGGAGTTGAGAACCGCAGGCCGCACTGGGCCTCCTTGTTTATTGCTGTGTTTCTAAGCAAGGCGGCCCAACGGAATTGGAGTGTGGCTAAAGGCGGCCACTTAGTGTAACTGCCTGCGTCCCTCTAATGCAATAGCCAGAGGTAATCTGCTTGTCAGGCGCTTTCCTTTATGATCCTAGCAAGTCCCCCATTCTGGAAGCAAATGTTGTATTTACCATAATCCACGAAAGGAAAAAGCCGGGGCTAAAAATACAAAACAGAACAAATGTAAAACAGTGCTGCCGCTCCAGTCTGGTAATTGGTCTACAAATGAGTCCCCGGCATCTGTGTGGCAGAGATACTTTTCTGTGTCCCTGAAAGAGCTGACCGCGCTTCAGATAGACTCCCAGGGACATCAGGATTCCTGAGCGGCTCCGAGACGGCCTTTTGTGCTGAGCAAGCGAATCATAGCAGGTTGTGTGCGGGACTCCCGGCTTCAGAGGCGCGATTGCCTGGCCAGTGATTACATTTAACATGAGAATCAGGTAGGATGGTCTGCCCCGAACCGTGGGGTGGGGTGGAGATACTAGAGGGGGGAATTGCTCTGGGAAATCTGCATGCGCACAGCAACCACAGAGGATGGGTGGTGATGCTGAGGCGCGAAGCATAGAGAGGAAGGTGTAGGGGGACTGCCCAGCGAGCATGGCCGTGAACTGCCGTCAGGCTGCGTGGGGCACAGCCTTCCTTGCATAAACCAAGCAGGGTTCGGACGGTCCAGCCTGGCCTCTCCAGCAGAGAATAAGGCCTTTATTCTTCCTCCTTTGGCATCATCTTCACTACTGGCTCAGCTTCATTCAGCGGCTTGGCTGCTTGCGATTCTATTGGGTGATGTGGCTTCCATTTAAAATGTGACTTGTAGAGGGGCTCCTGGGTAGCTCAGTCGGTTAAGCATCTGACTTTAGCTCAGGTCATGATCTCATGGTTCATGAGTTTGAGCCCTGCGTTGGGCTCTGTGCTGACAGCTTGGAGCCTGGAGCCTGCTTCGGATTCTGTGTCTCCCTCTCTCTGCCCCTCTCCTGCTCATGCTCGCGCTCTCTCTCTCTCTCTCTCTCTCTCTCTCTCTCTCTCTCTCTCTCTCTCTTTCAAAAATAAAGATTAAAAAAAAATTTTTATGTGGCTTTTAGGCACACCTGGGTGCCAGTTAAGCACCTGACTTTGGCTCAGGTCATGATCTCACAATTTGGGAGTTCGAGCCCCACTTCTCTTTCTCTCCCCCTCTCCCTGCCCCTTGCTCATTCCATCTCCACGCTGCGTGAGAAATAATTACTCCTTACTCGTGTACGCGCTTCTTTGGATTTTCAGATTTTACTTCACTGAAAACAACACTGTTGTGAAATCACTGCACTCTTCCCAGGTGCCGTAGGTCATTTCATCCTGCCCACAGCACAGAGACAGGCGACCGCAGCCTCATTCTCGAGCTAAAGGTTTTGGGACTCGGAGTAACTGAGCCAGGACTAGGGCGCAGGAGAGCCGCCGGGCTGGGACCCAGCGGGGGCCTGGCCCACGTCCGTACCCTCCATCTTTCCCACTCGCCATACTTCGAGAAGGAGTTTGCAGTATTTTGTAGACACTCCGTAAATCCTGAATGAACAAACACATGAATGAACATTTCAGCCAATGGCATCTTGGTATTTTATGTGCACTCAGACGAATTTTTCCAAAAGGGTTCCATGTGTCATTGATCAAGCTTTTCCACTAGGGGATCTTTTCACATAACAAATGTGTCTGTATTCCTGCCCAAGTTGTAAAAAAAACAACAACAAAAAAAGCATAAAATAATGAATAGACATAGCTGTGTTTCAGGTCTGAATAATCAGACTTTTTTGGATCCCCCGCCCCCCCGGCTTTATTGACATATCCTTGGCTCATAACATTGTGTGAGTTTCAGGTGTACAAGGTGATGATTTAAACGATCCAACTTTCATAATAAAGGGAGGAAACATGTTTCTTACAATGCAGACAAGAAACTTGGTTTTCCCTCTTCGCCTTCTAGTCTTCTACCCTCGTGTGGCCTTGCTGTCTCTTCTTCCTTAGCTGGCTGCAGAAACTTACACACCAAGTGCCCTTGGACACATGTCCTGTGGGGTCACCGGACCGCATCCCATCATTCCCTGGGGACCACGTGCCCACGTGCTCCACGTGTAAAGTGTTGCCATCCACATTCCTACAGATGGAATCTTGGCGACAATCTGAGAGGTCTTCTCTGGATTCTCTGCTTCTGAATCGGAGGCCCTTTGTCCATGTCATTAGACAGCTCATCTTCCGTTTACAGCCCACGGCCGGGTCCCTACGTCTGCCTGTCCACGTAGGTTCATCCTTGCCTGATTGCCACTGTACACCTTAGGTGAGAAAAGAAAAATCAGGCATGTTACCAGCCAGCTCAAAGCCGTAGCACACAAAGACAACTAGATCAGAATGGATGTTTGTGTAACAGAAAAGGATGGAGCCAAAATGGTAGATGTAGATTTACAAATTTGGATTCAGAGTGAATGGTGCCTTAATAAAAGTCACAAGGAGTCGTTAGGATTTTAGATCAGGACCTGAAGAGACAGATTATTTATCTGATCCATCCATCTGTCCGTCCATCCATCCATCCATCCATGCCTTCTATGTGTCAGGCCCTCTGCCTAGAGGATGATGACATAGAAATGGACAGGAAGCGATGGGTTGAAGAGAAGCTACTCCTTGAGAGTTTCAGATTTTTGTTTTTCACAAAAGAGGATTCCTCGGGGAGCGGAATTTCAGCTTCTTACTAGTTTCTGCCTCGCCCCGTCAATGAGGATCGTCACGCCCACGGCAGTGGGTACGCGCAGACACTGACAGTCAGCCAAGTCAAAAGCTCTGCACTTGGGTTGGTTTCTGAATGTTTAAAGAATCCTTATTTTAAGATCGTTAGCTTCCGAGGTAGAAGTAATTAAAAACCAATGCTACTTCCCTCCCTTTTTGTTTCTTTTAATATGATGAGCCCCAAGAGCTTCTATAGTCATTAAAAAATAAAATGCTTGTGCAAAGCTTGTCCCCATAAGCCTTTTTGAGCGTGCCCCCCCCCCCATGCATGCAAACCAGGACGTCTTTGTTAAGTAGGGAAAGCCTGTTAAAACGATTGAGCTCAGTGTTTCGTAATCACGTGGCAATGGTTGTGAGGCAGGTGGTTTTCCCTTGCATCGAATGCGGGCTGTATTTACAGGAGGGTATGTCATCACCATTGCCTCCTCTTATTTGCAGGAAATTGCTCTGATCGTAACTGTCTCCATGGCCGAGGCTGCAGATTGCAAGCTGCCGTGTCCCTTGACAATTCGTTTTTATGCACCTGACCACAAGTGTGTAAAGCGCTCCCCAGCCTCCCCACGTGGTGAGACTTCCTGTCTCTCAGCAGGGGCAGAGGTCACGCAAAGAAGGTTCTCCCCTGTGGAAAGCCACACGTCAGAATGGCCGTAGGTCTGATAGTGTCAGAGACACATAGGTTAAAAATAAAATTTACACTAAAGGGGTTCTAGAGCCTAGTGAAAGGTATTCTAGCCATCCTAAAGTCGGTATTTTTAGCAACAAAGAGAATCCTGTGCATCGTGCATCATTGACACTTTGCCAGAGGTGGTCTGCAAGCCCATTCACACCATATAGAATGGATGGAATTGGGGCGCCTGGGTGGCTCAGTAAGTTGAGTGTCCAACTTTGGCTCAGATGATGATCTCACAGTTTGTGGGTTCGAGTCCCGCGTCGGCCTCTGTGCTGACAGCTCAGAACCTGGAGTCTGCTTCTGATTCTGTGTCTCCCTCTCTCTCTGCCCCTCCCCTGCTCATGCTCTGTCTCTCTGTCTCTCAAAAATAAACATAAAAAAAATTAGAATGGGTGGAATTGCTTTTGCTGACTGGTTGGGATACGCCAAGTGTAAATGTGGAAGTGAAATTTTGCCCGATTGCTTCTCCCTCCTGTCTTCAGCCAGCAGACATGCAGGGCTGTAACTAAATGAGACTGAGACCCAGGGAGCGCTGGAGACATACATGAATCATAATAAAAGTCAAGGACAGTTGATAGTTTGGCCGGCTGGCAGAGCCACACACCTTTTATATTTTGGGTCAGAATAACATTATGTCCTTTCTAATTCTTGAGATGCTTGGCTTCCTAAAATGACCATCTTTATTTAGATTAAGGACCCATTTAGAGTAGTTTTAATAATGTATGGTTTCATACATAAGTGGTTCCATAATTTATTTCACCATTATTCTCTGTCAGGGTCTTGAATGTTATTGTTAATTAAGGAGGAAAAAAAAAAGAAAAAACTGTATCTCCCTCCAGTCAGCCAGGCAAGTTGCTTTTGTTTTCAATTGTCCCAAAAACAACCCTTGGAGCCTGTCGATGATGTCCAGTTAGTGAGTTACAAACCGCCTCAGTAAAAATCACTCCAGGTTCACAGGTGAACTGCCTCCTAGCTAGGACCCATTTATCACAAGGAACCCAGTTACCAGGGGAACCTCCTGCTGATTTCCGCCCAGTGCCTCGCTGGCACACCTGAATTACTAATGTGCTGCGAAGGAACTCCCCTGCCTTTATCAGCCGGTGCATTTTGACTGTCCCACACAGCTGAAGCCACCGGTCTGTAGGTTTGATGTCCTCTAGGTGACAATTCCCAAAGAACACATCCTTTTGTAAACGCCACACACATGACTATAAGCCTCGCGGCCAACGGGGATGGGATTTCCAGAAGCAGCGTCTGAGGTAGACATGGAGGGTTTGCGCTTCCTGAGCGTAGCTTCCGGACACATATGCATTCCTGTTACGTGTAGATCTTTCCATGCTTTGCACTCATGGTCCCTGTGTGCTGAGGTGGAAGGCTGGTAAGCTGTCCATGGAGGTCCTGATGTTTTACATTTCTAGAGAAACCTCTGCATGGGGACCTCGAAAACAAACTGATCTCAAAGCACGTGTGTCATTAATGGGACATGATTAGGAAGTGACCTCACCATCCTGGCCTGGGAAAGCACTGTGTCCCGAGGTGTTCGCGCCTTCGGGTGTGCTCTGTGTGGTCAGTCAGTGATCTCCAGAATCCCAGTGCCTCCGCGCTGTGAAATAGATCCCTGATACCGTGGACACGGGAAACCTCGCACAGTTCTGTTTCCCAGGAGAAATGTGGTTTCCAAAATTGATGCCATATGACCTTGGGAGGGAAAGTAAAATCATCCTTACAGTGTTTTGGGTGGTGGTTTTTAAAACTCCTGCATCATCCTGTCCTGGGTGAGTTTTCGGCTTTCAGAGCCCATCGTGTCGTGTCATCGTGTTTCTTCTTTTGTTGTTTTCGGTGACAGAAGATGTGAATCTTTCCAGGTAGTTTCGCTTTCCTTCCACCAGTCTTCTAGGACAATAAACAGCTCGTGATTTTCAGAGTAAGCCTGGCTCTCCGTGGCTCGAAATCTTTATGCTTTGGGCATAGTTACTGACCATAGTACTATTTCCATAATAAGTGTGTCCCGTTTTCATGTAAACGTGAACCCTGTCGCCCCAAGTCCTCGAGGAACTTCCAGTCTGTTCCATGTTATCTTGGAAAGACCTCTTCCGGTGGCAGTTTTTTAATAGCTTGATGCCTCTCCAGCTTATTTGAGTTGATTGTCCTTGTCACATCGTCTGTACAAACACACACAAAATCGGACAGCCGTGTGTGATACCTTTCAAAGCAGAGGGCGGGGCTCTGCTGACCGCCGTGGGCACCTGTACGTCATTTGTAGCTGAGCCGCCTAACTGTAGTCAAACGTCTCAACGTTAAGCAACAATGAGAAGAAAACAAGACAAAAAAAAAAATCTAGGAAGCAATTTGTTTTCTGCTTTCACTTTTGAACTCACTGTTAAAGTTCTGCTGCTAAATTACAATCTCCTATTTATTTCCCACGCGTATACCCTCCTTCTCTTCGAGGAGTCTATTTAGCAAATATCGTCAGTTCTGGAAAATTATGATCGTAATTTCGGTTGCCCCAGTTTAGAGCTGTCATTTTAAAATTGAAGAACTATTGTAATATGCATTGTGGTGTTGTTATTAAAGATAACAGTAATGATTTCAGTAATTTCAAAATACCAACAATAATCATTGCAGGTGACTTTCCAGTCTCAAGATAGGTCTCTCCAAAGCCCTTCAAAATTGATGGGGAACTGTGAAAAGTCCTAACAGGAGCAAAAGGAAATGAGGGTCACTAGTCCACAGAAAGCTTCTAGAAGGGTGAGGGTGTTTCACTGATTGGCCCAAGACATGCTATTGACAGTCTCTTTGTTTCCATGACCACGAGGCTTCTCATCCAGTTTTTAGTAACATCCTATTATGTTACTTGATTTACAGCTGAAAAGTTTTCAGTCTCGAGCCCCTAGTTCAAGTTGAGTTATTAAATTGAAACCTCATGACTTCCCCTTTGTATCCTCCGGATTCAGAAGGCCACTTTGGCCCTGTGAAAGAATCCTGTTCCTAGCGTCTTGGGTTTTATGTGCTCTTGAGTAATTTTTCCTTGCGTACCTTTTCCGTGGATGGGTTACCAGGAAACGAAACCAGAGAGCGTGAGAGAGGGCCGATGATGGTGATACAGGCTTTTGTTGCTGTTGATAGTTTTGGGTTGTGTATTGTTTTGTTGTGCTTGGAGATAAGGATGTAGTTAGTGCCTGGCGGTTGGTATGGAGAGGATTTTGAACTCCAGAGTCTTCTGTTA
Organism: Mungos mungo; assembly: GCA_004023785.1. Classification (NCBI taxonomy): domain Eukaryota; kingdom Metazoa; phylum Chordata; class Mammalia; order Carnivora; family Herpestidae; genus Mungos; species Mungos mungo. The sequence continues at coordinate 253,770 of PISW01000739.1, read as the reverse complement.
GCTTCACTACTCCTACAAGGGTACCACCGTCTATGCACAGGGGACACTGTGCGTGGCCACAGGCCAGGCGTGGGACCCCTGTTTCTGGAGAGCCAGCTTGGCCGCAGAGAGCCAGCTCTGTGCGTCCTGTGAGCCAAGGCTTATGTGAAAAGGACGCCCAAGGCTGTTTCAGTCAGGGGGGCCCTGGGGGAGGGGATTGGAGGGGGAGGCGGTCAGGCAAAGTAGTGCGGGCTGTCTCCTCACACCCAGAGCATCTAGCCTGAGCCATTCATTCTCCTCCCACTTCCCCCTGGACCTCGCTGTGTCGTGCTAGATCTTGCAAAGCTGGGAGAGGTCCCCACCCCTCGGAGCCTGAGCAGCCCTGCAGTGAGGGACACCAGCCATATGGAGACACAAGGGGGCATTCTAAAGCGAAAAATAAAAACGCTGGCTGGAGAAACAATAAACTGCAACTTCTTCAGAAGCTGCCCCACAAGTTTCTGCCGTAGCCCCACAGCCCAGTTACGTCCTCAACCTTGGGTTTGACCGCCTTCCTCTTCCTCCCGGAAAGTGGAGTGGAAGGAAGGGGGTCCAGAGTAGTCAGGAGTGTGCTTTGGACTGAATGTTTGTGTCTCCCCAGAATTCAGATGTTGAGACCTAACGCCCAGGGTGATGTTGTCAAGAGACAGATGGGGCCTTTGGGAGGCGATGAGGTCATGAGGTGGGTCCCTCCTAATGGGGTGAGCGCCCTTATGAAAGACAGTTCCCCCACCCCTCCCCCACACGAGAACACAGCAGGAGGACCGCCAGCTCTGAATGGCAAGCCGGCTCTCCTCAGACCCCCAGCCTGCCGGTGCTCAGGTCCTAGACTTGTGAAAAGTAGATGCCTGTTGTCGCTTGGCTGCCCAGTTGATGGAATGTCTATATGGTGGATAGGGGAGCATTTGGGATGTTCCCAGTGTAGAGTAGGAGCAGAAAAGAGCTGTTTTGCCCCAGAAAAACATAGTCATGTAGTTATTTCGACAAGGACCAAACATCGGATGGAAAAAATACATACATCGTGATACCTTATTCAAAACCTGGGCTCTTGGGGCGCCTGAGTGGCTCAGTTGGTTAAGCATCCAGCTTCAGCTCAGGTCATGATCTTACAATTGTGGGTTCAAGCCCCGCATCGGGCTCGGTGCTGACAGCTAGCTCAGAGCCTGGAGCCTGCTTCGGATTCTGTGTCTCCCTCTCTCTCTGACCCTCCTCTGCTCACGCTGTCTCTCTCTGTCTCTCAAAAATAAATAAAAAACATTAAAAAAAATTTTTTTTCAAAACCTGGGCTGTTGGGTTGCACAAGCCCTGAAACAATGAGAATTGTGAGGGCAGTGACTGTCGCACTCCTCGCTGGGTCTGACACGCAGTGGAGCCTGCGCTCCATACCTGGTTGTTCCATAAATGAAGGGAAAAATGCAGGGCAATGCAAGCCGGCCTGGTGGACGCTTTGGCAAGGTTAGAGCCCTGAATGGTGAAGAAGTTACACGTCCAGGTCTTCCTTTTGTCTCTGATTTCTAGAAGGATCACCTTTTTTTTTAATTTTTTTTCTTACGTTTACTTATTATTGAGACCGACACAGCATGAGTGGGGGAGGGACAGAGAGAGAGGGACACAGAATCCGAAGCAGGCTCCATGCTCTGAGCTGTCAGCACACAGCCTGACGCAGGGCTCCGACCCACAAATCGTGAGATCATGACCTGAGCTGAAGTCGGTCGCTTAACTGACTGAGCCCCCCGGGCGCCCCAGCGATCACCCTTTCAACACCTCTGGGTGTTGTAGGGTGTTCGTGACAAGAATATAAAAAATGCATCCCATCTTTTCCAAACAAAAGGAAACTTAGTTTTCCTTCAGTTACTCCCTGTCAAATGCGACCTTGAACTGAGCTGCAGTTCACGCTTGCACAGCCTGAACCTGTATGTTCAGAATTGCATCAAGCCCACATCGGTCCGCAGTTGTCAGGTTTTTGGGCCTGACCGATCCTTCCTGGGAACATTCCAGTGGCACGTGTTTGGCTGTAGACGACTCAAGGGTGGATTTGGATTCTAGATCCCAGCAAGCTCATTACAGTCTCCCAACTGTAATGTTGGTTGTGGGGGGAGGGGGACCGGCCGCATCAGTCCTGTTACCAGGACTTTCTCTCAAGCCCCCAATCTGCCAGAGTCAGACTTAGCGGGCCGAGCCCTTAGCTTCCGGAAACAAAAGAGATTCGCCACCTTGTAAGAAAAAGATTCCATCCATTACCGGGTGAAGTAAGGCATTTCTTCATATCAGCTAAAGCCTCCTTGAGAACCATGACTGGTGCCTAATTTTCCCCAGAAACCAGCAATTACTTTGTTTTGTTTTTCCCCCTCATTCGGGTTGACCCACCGCATTTAAGCCACTCCACGGGGGGTCTATCCCCTCTCCTCTTAAATATACTTAGATAGATATTTAATTTTTAATACTCTCTTCCAGGTTTTTTGACAGGTTATACATATGCTAATGGGAATAAGCTTATTATTTGAAGCACAGAGCTGCTTGTCACTGAGACTTCATTAACACTGTTATCACCACCTGACATTTATCTTATAATTTTCTAGAGCTGACTGTTGGGTCTCCATGGAAACCCAAATTGCAATTGAAACAAGTACAGTAATAAAGGCATCCCCGGAGATTGACAGCGCGCAAAGCCTGGTTACATTTGTTTATCGTGCCTTCGGTGGCTGCAGCCAGAGAGGGAGGAGGCGCACTCGGGGGGTTTGGAGTTACCTCTCCGGCTTCGCGCGCATCCCACCCGGCTCTGCGTGCATGGCGACTGCACCCTGACGTCGTGGGTCCCGGCGTTAGCGATTAGGTCGCTCATTTTTCCTGGATTCACCTCAAGGCGTTATGAATATTGGATATGAAATTAGCCACGATCCTATTTGGATCCGGAAGGAAATTCTTCCTGGATGGTTCTGACCCGGCGAGATGTTGGTCAGCACTTAGGATGGATTTCCTTCCGGGCCCGGGGGGCGGCCGCTGACTTGGGATTCTGTTTCCTCCCTTGATCTCGAGGAACCTGTGCTCTTTTAAGTTCATGACTTCACATCAGTTTGGTTGATGCCTCAAAGCAAAGAGTCATGAGACTGGAGTGAGTCCAGAGTGAATTAATCTGAAATTAATTTGATTCTGAAAGACTCCATCTGGCTGTGTTTGGGAGAGGCAGTTAGACAGATACATAAACAAATGATCATCTGTATTCATTGTGCCAGATGTAGCGTCAAAAAATGAAGAAATGGCTTTAAAATAAATCAGCTATGGGGAATTTTGATATAATGATATTCAGCCTCTTAGAATAACAGCTATTATAATTTAGCACATAATCCTATTTTCATTCTTATTTGTTTAGGGGGTTAGATCTGATGGTGTGTTTTTAAAGAAATAAGCAAATTAAATGTCAAAACCTATCTTAATTGGTGATTTAAGATGCTAAATGGAATTTATGACATACTGCGGGGGAGAAGGGGGCGTTACAGATTTCTGAATCAAACTGTGGTATTTGGTATTGATCTCTTCAGATGTGATGTCAAGATTTAAAAACTAGCAAAGTGGAAGGAATGCCATTTGGACTTTGTCTCTGGATACGTGGTTTTGCAGCACGGCCACTGGGATTTTGTAGCGTGGGGACACCTACCCGGTGAGCTCCGGGCATACAGTTCCGGAGTCTTCAGTGAGTCATGATGCGGACTTGGCCATGCTTTTCCGTTCCTCTTACCGACCTCTTTAAGCAGACACCGGAGAGGCCAGCGTTTCCGATTGCTCTCCAGGAATTCCGTGCACTCTCCATAGAGCCTCTCGTTGCCTTTTCTTGTGCTGGGACAGAAAGATTCCAGAAAATTCATTATTAGTTCCTGAACGCTATCCTAGGCATCTGTTATGGGCCTTTTATTTCCAATTTTCAAACCAAAACCTCATCTCTTCTGTGATGTCGTAAAGAGAAAGAATTCAAGTTGACTTCTTGATCAGCGAACAAACATAATTTACTTTAGAAAAACAAAATCCCCGAAGGGGGCAGTTCCTCTCTCTCCCCAGACTCCCCCCCACCTCCCTCCCTTGTCCCAGCCCAAGCGCAACAAGACCCATAATAACAAGCTGGTAAAAATAGAGCAACCGACTTAGGAAAATTAACCCATTGACCCCCCCCAAAGCCGAACCGTCCTGGCACAGTCAGCTGAAGCATCTAATGACAGCCAACCAGACGGCGCCCAAATCTTGGATGTTGATGCGCACGTTGTGTTAGATGAGAGAGTAGAGTCTCAGGTACCCGGAGCCCCCGGGGAGTGAGTCCGCCTTGTTAGCGGAGTTCGCGGGAGAGTTGAAAGCGGACCCTGTAAGGCACGGGTTCTTTATTGTCTCGTTTTGAAGGAATCCTTCTTAACAATGAATTCTGTATTTCCCGGCCTCCTTAAACACAGTTATTGAGCATAATTTTTGACCCTTTCGGGGAGACAAGATCACCATTATACAAATTAATTATTCCGCTGCACTGCTGTCCTTGGGAACTCCTGGAGAACAGAAGTCAGCGCGGCTCTGAGCGGGCTTTCCACTGCTGTGGCCCATCAGAATCGCCTGTCGCCTGTCACCCCATGGGCCACTCACCGCAGACCCTCTCATTTGCTGCGTCCAGTCTCCTGTGGGTTTAAAAGGCAGATGATCAAGGCTGTGAAAAACCAACAGAAAGTACAAGAAATCTTGGAGGGATGGATTGAGAAGCCCCCCCCCCCAGAGGATTGAAAGGGCATAAACATCAGGGCAGGAACTTTGTGACACACGTTTTGACTGCTCTCAGGTCATTCTCTCTTAATTCTCTTGCTGGCATTGCACGGACGTAGGAGTTTGAAGGCATTATTCAAAAAAAAATACATCTGAATCTAATAAACTGCTCCTCTACAGAAGTGCATGTCTTCCTTCACAAATGGATGCTGTTTTGTGATCTGAACTGTCGTTAATATGACGTAACTAGTTCCTGTATATGCCGTCAGCGTTAGATTTTCCAGATGGGTGGAAGGAAACGGTGGCACCCCTTATGTCTGGTGTGTTTATATGAAGCCTCATACTGCTGGCTGCATCCCTCAGGCTGACATTCATTTTAACTTCAGTCCCTTGATTACACATCGTTTATGACCAAGGAAGGTAGGCCAACTGCGGGTTGAGGAGAGACCAGTCCGAGATTCAATTTTGCCATTGATAAATGATAAAATGAATAATGGATGGACAGATAATCAATATTTAACGGAAGGCTAGGTAGAGTTCTGAGTGCAAGGCCAAGCACAGAGGTCAGTGACGTCTTCGTCCTTTCATCCAAAGGAGGAGAGCCCCCTGAATGGCTTTTGCAATAGTTTTATCACCAGAATAGCAGTGGACCCAGTAGGCATTTAGAGAAAAACAGGCCCGAGTCAGTGACTCACTGGTAAGAGGGGTATCGACCCTGAGACCCCACGGAAGAGTGCCAGATGGGATAACATGGTTCTTTCTAATCATGGCTCATCACTGCCTAGTGTGTGACTTCAGTTCACAACTTCAAAGCCTTCTTGCCATGTTACATCTGTTTATTCACAAAATACATGTTGAGGACACACGGAGACTGTCTGGGCACCGTGATTACCTTCCAAATGAAGCCCTCTCTGAACCTTTATTCAGAATTGTACCCCTCCACCCCACACTCCCTGTCTCCGTCCTCTGCTTTATTTTTCTCCATTGAAATGATTCTCCTCTCTTGGAAGACTCCCTTATTTTGCCATTTTATGCCCCCTTGTAGAAATAAGCTCCATAAAAGGCAGTTTTACCTCATTTTCTTCACTGCTATCTCTCCAGCACCTTGAATAATGCCTGGATCGTGGGGTCACTTTATAAATACCCACTGAATTAATGATTAAGACATCCCTGTCCCCGAGAACTGCACGGTCTCCCCGTGCACCTGCCTGGGGGCTCAGTTAATTATCGCCTCTGTGGGCTCAGCTGTCAGAGAAGGGGAGAGGCCCTGGCTGGCAGCAAAACAGCCTGCTGCTCCGTGCAAGGCGGTCTCCGTGATCTCAGATTTGGGGCAGGGTGGGAGACAGTGGGAGCCGGTAAGAGGAACAGGGAAGTTGAACCTGAAACCAAACTGGAGGGAAAGCCAACAGGAAGGGATTCTTGTTAGATATGCTGAGGTCGAGGTGGTGCCTAGAGCTTCCTGTCGGCCGCAGCCATTGGAGAGCAGACCCGAAGGGAAAGGATCACGTGGGTGGCAGGAGCCCAAGGGCAGGAGGCCTCCACAGGAGGGCTGGGTGCCACAGTGCGGGGGGATCACTGAGGGCGGCAGTGCAGGGGTGGCCGTCCCAGCCGTGGGTCCCTCCAGCGTGGCTCGGTCCCCGCTGTCAAACTGCAAGCTCCGTGCAAGGCCGGCACCAGGACTGCGCTCTGCAAAGTCTCAGCCCCCTTTTCCGGCCTTTTGTCTCTGACTCTCACCGCGGACTCAGTGAAACGGGGCACACCGCTCCTCTTCCTTCCCCTCTGATTCTTTAAAAAGAAGCGTTGACCACAGGGATGAGTGGTCATTCAGAATGCTGCGTGCCGGTCCCCGTGGCCGGGTCAGTCCCTTGCTGCGGGCTTAGCGCAGGCCCTCGCGCCCGGCTCTGTCCCGGGCATGAGCGCTCCGTGTTGTGGCATCACGTTGTGCGCTCTCTCCATTGGCCCAGAGCAGCTCCGGGGCACAAGCGACCCTATTTTTCAACTCTCTTCTTCAGACCTAGCACAGTGCCTGGCATACAGCAAGCCTTCCGTAACTGTAATTGGAAGGAAGGAAAAAGATTTTTGTGGGAGAATGAACTTGAGGTGGGTTGGACGTCAGACTGCAAGGACAGCCGCCCATTTCCACCACCGGTGTGTCCTCAAGCGAGCGGCCCGTGTTGTCGGCCCACCCTGGCGGCTCCCTCTTGGACGGGTCACTCCTGGGAAAATATTTGAGCCAGTGCTGGGAGCAGGAGTTAGTGGGCTCCCGAGGCGTGGTAGCTGGGACCTAGGGACAGGGCACCAGACAGGATGCCCCTTAGTTCCATCATTTGCTGCCGGCAGGTGAATATGGGTGACGCTTCAGGTGAAAACCAGTGTTCGGTATGGGGAGTTCCCCATGTTTGTCTTCATTTCATAATGACTCACGTTTATTTACTCAGAGGCATCAAACCAGGGTCTTCCCTGGCATCCAGAAGGACCGTGTACAGTTACATGCCCGGCATCCAGAAGTGCCCGCACAGACAGGTGCATTCTGTACCACTGAGCCGCGGGCAGGCACATCAGACCGGGAGGGCACCTAGAGGGGGCGTATGCCCAGAGCCAGGGTGCCCCCCCCCACTCCATTTTCTCATCCACAAAGTGGGGCCAGTAATACTGACCTCAGCCTTGTGGGGGACGGCAGGGAGGGGACAATTAATTAACGTGAACTCCTAGAGGACTTCGAAAATGTGAAGCCCGATATAAATCTTACATGTGACTATTATTTCCCTGTTGCCATTTCTAAAAGTTCATCTAAAAAGCCTCTCCCTGTGCAAATGCTCTCTGCTCCTCTCTGAAGTCCTGAACTATTTCTGATAAATCACTGAAGGAAATGAGTTCCCCGGGCAGGGGCCATCCAGAGCCGACGCCTCGCTGCCTTCCCAGCGAGGCGATTTGTTTGTTCAGACTCCAGGCACCCCCTGGATGCCTCGAAATTTACTTCTTTGTGGGGGTTTTCCAGCTACCTGCTTTTTACTAGCAGTCAAGTTGAGAGAAGGTAATAAGGTTTCCCTTTTACTCGGTGAGTCCAGACGCCTGTGTCGTGCAGCCTTTTCTGCGGGAATCAGTTTCTACAAGTCAGGCTTACGTGTCACCCCTGCAAACAGCGGTCTATCGCTCGTAAACCTCCGTCCAGATGCAGTCCGCCCTTACCTCCAGCCGTCCAGCGGGAGGCTGCCTAGCCCCGGTGTCATCTGTGAACGAAGTCCATGTCCTACACGTTCTTAATCAGTGCTGTATTCTTCTATCTTGTCGGAGCACAGAGATAAACATAATACATGCATGTGCACTCACGGGGAACTTGAACTCTGTTCCAGAGGAGCCCAGACTAACAGATTTACAATTCGACCATTTACAGAAAGGCTGTGTCCTCTTAAGGGTATTGTCTGCTCCAGTTAACCTTGTGTGAGTTCACCAGCTGACCTCCAGATGTCTCACTCCAGAGATTTGGGGACCCGTCCTGTAATTGGTGTGGCCTCGACACACACAGTTTTGGTGGTAAACGGTAACAGTGCTTTTGTAAGTAAATTCAAGACCGTCATTGGTTTCATCCTATTTGTGAGACAACAGATATCCAGAGCTTTGCTAGGTTTACCAAAACCACTCATCAACTTGGAATCCAACTGCAATTAAGATGTAGCTGCCAGGCGCCTGGGCGGCTCAGTCGGTTAAGCCTCTGACTTCAGCTCAGGTCATGATCTCATGGTTCATGCGTTCGAGCCCGGCATTGGGCTCTGTGCTGACAGCTCGGAGCCTGCTTCGGATCTGTATTTCCTCTCTCTCTCTCTTTCCAAAATAAATATTATATATAAAAAGAGGCGCCCTGTTGAAAGGCAACCATAGAAGGTGGAGGTTTTCTTCATGAAATGGTGCATTTTCAGAATGACATGAAATTCCCAGAGCTTGAGTTGGGATGACAGCAGAGTGTTTCCCCAAGATGAGAGGCTGGGAAGGTTTAGAATAGAGGATGAAGACTTCTGAACGGCGCCGCGCCCACATCTCCACAGGGTTGAACACAGTGCAGTGTAAGAAATTGTTGGTGCTGGACCCCGGGGGCCACATTGCCAGTCAGTGGAAGAGAGAATTCCGTTTTAAAATCACTAAGCAACAACAACACAGACAACGTAGAAGACTGTTAGTGTACTGACTTCCGTGCCCATCCTGTGGCCCGTGCCCACCGGAAGGCACCAGGCTCGTGGCCAACTTCCTTCTGCCGTTGCCTTACGCAGCTCAGTCTTGGACAGTTTCCTGTGATCACCAAACAAAGCCTTTTCTCCATGTGCTATTACTTAAGTACAAGTGATAAAATAAATAAAAACAAGTGATTTCTGGGTCCTTTGAAAGAGCAGCCTGTCATGTGACTCACGCGGTGGGCTCACAGTTGGGACATTAGGAAAGATGGGCGCACACGAAGACAGTGATGCTCCGGCCACAGCCCTGTCTGCACCCGCAGCCTGCATATCACCGTGTGGGTGACGCCTTGTCAGCTCTCCAGCCGGTGCCTTAGTCACCTGTGAGCCCCAGGGACGGCCTCAGACACAGATGGGGAACCGCCCCCAGGCTTTAGGCAGCTGGTCGTGTTACCTGCATTATCTTCTCCGTACATCGTCATCTGGGCCCAGCCCAGAGTCGCGACTTGCAGACACAAACAGCCAGATGAGAACTCTTTTCTTTGGTTTTCAGTGAGGAAACTGAGGTACAGGCTGGGTACAAGGTTCATTGGGATCCCATAGTTGCTTTAACACTGAGCTGGGACGAGACCCCAGGACCATCCAGCTGACAGGCCTGCTGTCCGGTCCCTCCAGTATGGATGTCATTGTCCTGGTGCCGTATTCTTGTCCCCAAATCTCCTGATGAGACGGTGTTTTAGCATATCTTAGCTCTACTCAGTTTTGTGTTAAGGTATATTTGCAGTTAGAGGTATTTAATTAACGTTAAAGATAAAAATTGATTCTCAGCTGCCCTAATTTCGGGTGGCCAGCAGCCACTTGTCACTGTTGGCTGCCATGTTGAATTGTGCAGTTACAGAGCATTTCCATCGCTGTTCAGAGTCGGGCAGTGTGGACACAAGACAGTCTAAATTAAATAAATAAAACCAAAAGGGATAAAAAGAGAAATAGCAAGATTGTTGGTAAACACTCAGGGAAATTAGCTGTCTTTACACAAAATTTTTCCAAGACAAGCCATCCTTTTGGGTTGTTTCAGGCTTGATCTGTCTTCTGAAAGGGGCATTTTATGTCTTTATTTTTTTTTCAGTACTATTACACTTACTTGTAGCCAGTTGTCATTTCGTACATTCATACTGTACATTTGTTATGCTTCCTCTCCTATAGATTAAAGGAGATAGCATACGGAAAGTTGCTTCCCAAGCAACAAGATGAAAGGATAGAACCATCGATTGCTTTGTTACCGCGCTCTAAAAGGAAGCCTGTGATTCACTGGGCCATGGAAAAGCTTATCGTCTTGGAATTAATAACAATAACCCGTAGAGTGAATTATTATAATTTCTGTAATATTTTACTGCTTACAGGAACCTCGGAAGATTTGGCATATCCTCTGTTGATCTAGTTTTCTTGACGCAAAAATAGAGTAGGGAAGTAGGTCAGTGCCTGTGGTAAAAGCAAAAAGCAAGTCCTCTCATTTTTTTCCCCCAAACATCATCATATTTTTGTCTTGGCTCCGAGACGGATACCACCAGCGCCCGCTGGCTTGGTGCTCTCTGACTTGTGGTCCGATTCCGTATGGCATCGGTCCGCGAGGAGCCTTACGTTTGGCTCCTCACCAAGAGCAAACCCAGAATTGGCGTTCAGTGTCTTGTAGTTTGTAGGTCAGGTGCCAACAGAGATGTGAATGGGTCTGTCACGGGCCTGGGAGGGGCCACGGAGTCTACAGGAGGCCTCCCCCTAGAGCAACCCAGTTCATGGAACACTGAGCACCGACGGGTGGTCTTCAGGTCTGTGTCCAGGCTCCGCAGACCTCCCTTCTGAGGGGTGGGACGCCGGGAAAGTCACTTTACGTCCATGACTCCAAACTGCATCATTTCCAAAATGGAGATGATAATGTCAGCTTTGCGGAGCTGTTGGCGATATTGTATGTCAAGTGCCTGGCAGAGTTTCCTGGCCGAGAGTAGGCTCTCCAGAAACATTTGAATTTGCATCTAATTCCTGAGTTGTCCTGGGTGTTGAGGATGGTTAGTGAGCTAGTCTGATTTTCTAAGCCTGAAGTCAGATTCTAGAAAATAGAAGATCAGCCTGAGATTTGTGCTGTCCACCCCTCTGTGAAGAGCACGCCAGCTCTCCGTGGCCTCCGGCGAGTGCCCCTGAAGGTTTCGCTATTGGACACATGATTTCTGGCTTCCCTGGAAGTGTCAACGCGTCCAGCCTCCCGAGGACAAAAGAAGTCAGTAAGTCTCTGCTAAGAACGAGCATCAGCCAGGAAGAAAACTGAGAGTCCAAAGGAGGAGGGCCTTCGGGGCACCTGGGAGGCCCAGTCAGCTGAGTGTCCAGCTTTGGCTCAGGTCCTCATCTCGCAGTTCATGAGTTCAAACCCTGTATCGGGCTCTGGGCTGACAGCTCGGGGCCTGGAGCCTGCTTCAGATTCTGTATCTCCCTCTCCCTCTGCCCCTCCCCTGCTCATGCTCGCACGCTCTCTCTCTCTCTCTCTCTTTCTCAAAATAAACAAATAAACATTAACAAAGTCCAAACAAAGGAAGAGGAGCTTGCGTGCATTCGAGCAAAGTCAACCAGTCTGTTTAGTACCGTCAGGATCTGGGCCTGGGATTCAGCAACAGGGGCTTGGTGGGGCGAGGGCCGCCTGTCCTGCACACGGTCTTCTGGTTGAGAAGCTCTGCCGTCGTGGCGGTTCGTAGAACAACTAGTCCTTGTTAGATTGACTTTCGTGATTGTCATGCTCTTAGCATCTGATGGCGATCATTAGAACAGTTGTTTGCAAAGTGGCGAGTAGTTGGGAAATGATGTGTACATGCGGATGAGAGGCGTTCATGGATGTGACCCTGTGGGGATAGAGAAGAAGGGGATGTGGGGATGGGGACATTAAGTTATTGAGAAAATGTGGCTTTTAACATAGTCTTACTGGATTGTCAAGTTCAGTACTCGGCCCCCTTCCTTTCGCAGAGAGTAGAAAGGGGTGTGTGTGTGTGTGTGTCTTTTTGTGCTGCCTTTTATTTGGTGGTGTGATTCCAGGGACCCAGTAGGATTTGTTCTTGGCCTTATCTTCTCTGAGATTTACCCTGAGCCGTTCACTCTCAGCACAAGGGGGAGCCGACACCGCGTTTGGCCACATGATGGATTAGAAATATTTTGTGTTTCGGAGTCCGTTGGGCCCAGGGTTGAATTCTCCGCTTATGCTACGTGAGCCGGGAATCTCAGGAAAGGAACGTTCTTCTTCGATGTTTGCATCTAGAAAATAAAACTTTCTGATAGGATTGTCTCAGGGATTACAAATAATGAAAGCACAGCGCCTGGCACCGTAGGAATTGTTGAGTCTCCACTATGAAACAGTCGGGATGGAGCGGAAGGCTTGTAACGGTCACTCACGCTCGTGTACCAGGCGCGAGCAAGAGGAGACAACCCAGCAGAGAGCACTCACATTTCTTAGACACTTCCTGTGGGCCGTGTTCTGGAATGAAGACCGACCCCGAGATGGCGTCTGTTGCTCCCATTTTACAGATGAAGAGATTAAGGCCCAGAGTGGCACAGTTAGGAGGTGCTGGCGCCAGGATACAGAGCCCGCGCCCTGAGCGCTGCCAGCCCACTGCCTCCGGATGCTCGGAGGCCGCAGGCCTCTGCAGGATGGCTGATAGGAGAGGGTTATAAATACTCACTCACCGACCGAAAGAGCAAAGCACAAGCCCTCTCTTCCGCCTCCCTTCCTTTCTGCGCCTCCGTGAGGGTTTTCGAGGACATGAAAACGGCCCTGTCGGGAGTGCACTTAGGGAACGCTGGCTGTAGCCTAACTTCAGCCGTTAGGACTAACATCCCGGCCCCCGACTCCTCCATGGCGGTCTCTGTGCGCTGTGCAGCTGAGGTGCCGCAGCCCCGTTCTGGGAGCTTCCGGTCCCTGGCAGCTGAGACCTGTGGCGAGGCCTTCCTCTTTTCATCCTCGCAGAGTGTCAGCAGCGGTGACCGCAGCCCTTCCTGTCCCAGAAACACGTCTTGCCACACTCCCTGCGCTCTCAACGAGCTGTGAGCACCACGCTCTGTTCTGCGTGGGGCTTCGCCACCTCCACCAGTGGAGTCCTCCCCCCCCCCCCCCGCCCCGGCCAGGGACATGGTGCTCACCGCATTTCAGAGGGCATAGGTGCCCAAGAACGAGATGAGCGGGCAACCTCTAATACAAACAAGCATTACATTGCACCTAAACTGTTGAAAGAAGATGTTGCACTCAATATTTTATTCAGCACATTTTTTATAACAATAAGGTTGATTAGAGAAACCTCTGGAAAGTGCTCCAAGTTAGACAGTCTGATTGTTTATCTCAAGGATTAAAAATAAAAAATCAAGTGGTAAAACAGAAGGAATGAGAAGTAGTAGAAATCGAAGCCAGGACCCTCGTGAGGAGTATTGGCCATCATTTTCCTCTCGGGATTAAATTAAATTCAGGATTTCTGCTGTCCACAGGCTTTTTGTTTGTTTGTTTAGCCATCGGGGTGGTGGGTCTTTTTTTATCCAGGGCTCCAGACTAGCCTAGATCCACAGCAGATTTAAGGGGCACTGGTGCTGCTGGGCTGTTTGCTTCAACCCAGTAAGTTATTAACCCTAAGCTACCCTGAAATGACACCTGCCGTTTGCAGCGAAGTTTTAGCCCTTTCTGACCTTCCTGCTGCGTGGGCTGGGGGCTGGGGGGCTGGGGCTGGCAGATGGTCACGACGAGGCTCTGCAGGTCCCGTGTCTGCGGGTTTGCACTTGTCGGGGTGCATTTTCTTTTCACACGATGAGATGCTAAGCCAAGAGCACAGGAATGCAGACGAAGGCTGCTCAGAGCATCCGGACTTGTCACTTGGCAGAGCAGGTGGGTTTAGCCAGCAGGGCGGGTGGGGGCGGGAGGTGGATGAGGGCCGTAGGGGGTTTTGCTGTTCACACAGGGGTCCGGATGCAAAATGAATGCCTTCATCATCATATTATATGATGTTGACTTAGAATTGCAGAATTCTAAACAAGCGTTCTCTCTTCCAAATGAGGGTTTTGGAAACGGCATTAAAGAAGATTGATATGTAAAAGCTTATGGTCTTGCTCTTTGTATCAGCCCCAAATATTTACTGAAGCTAGAAGAAGAAAAGGCAGACTTTCCTCTTTTCTCTCCCCAACGTGTGATTGTTTAGAACTCAAGTGCAACATCTGGAAGTCAGATATACAGAGAGCAATTTATGGAGTGTGAAGGATTTGAAATATTCAGTGTCCTTTAGTGGGAACTCAACTTTCTGGGGCTGCATTTTTTTTCTCCCCGGGCACAAAGCAGGCATTTCTGAGATCGCCTTTGCCTCTCTGAATTAAACCCTTTGTGCCCGGATCCCATAAACAATGTGCTTTTTAAATGGGAGCCCCCTCCCCGCCCCGGCCCTTTGCTCCAGTGTGGGCAGCCAATCAGCTGCGCCCAGCCGCATTGCTGGAGCACTTTCCATTCTGAGCAGCAACAACGTACTAATTTGATGCACACATGGATGCCTCGCACTCTGCAAATTCATCACCAGCATCTTGCATTAGTCATCTGACGGGCTGCCAAGTGTTTCATTTTCTTTTCATGTGACTTTATTATTACCACCTCTCTCCTCTCTTCCAAAAAACCTCCAAAAGGCGGGGCGGGAGCAGGGGTGGGGGGAGCTGGAGGGAGGCGGAGGGGGAGAATCCAGCACAAATCCAGCCCTGCCCTTCTTTGCACACGAGAGCCAATGTGGGGCTGATAAGGCTGCGGATGCGTTGGTGGCAGCCTTGCAGAGCGAGACCTGCACTTAACTTGCAGCTGCCTCGCGAGCCGGGGCTTCAAGATGTCCACGCCCCGGGTGACAGGCGGCGGGGCGCTGCCCTGGGCTCGGGCGGCGATGCTGAACAGCAGCCTGCAGTGAGAGCCCGCAGCCGCCTCCGAGGAGCAACCTAATGGTGCCTGTGCTTTGTTTTAGTTCATCAAATTTCTCCGACTCATTAGGCACTTTGCCCCGTGCTCCTCTTCCTCCTCCTTCCGCCTCCCCGCCCCCACCCCACCCCCATTTTTTTTCTTCCTGTCCCTCACGGTGCAGCCCTAACTCTGGCTCCCGGTTCCCTTTTTGACAGTAACGGCACAGCCAACAAGATGAACGGCGCTTTGGATCACTCAGACCAACCAGACCCAGATGCCATTAAGATGTTTGTCGGACAGATCCCCCGGTCCTGGTCGGAAAAGGAGCTGAAAGAACTTTTTGAGCCTTACGGAGCCGTCTACCAGATCAACGTCCTCCGGGACCGGAGTCAGAACCCTCCCCAGAGTAAAGGTGCGGACCTTGGGGAACGCACGCGGTGGGGAGGGGGCAGGGTGCGCGCTGGGGGGCAGGGTGCACGGTCAGGGGCGCGGTGGGGGGGGGGGAAGAAGGGGGAGAGAGGGAGGGGGCGGCGGGGCTGCCCTGCGCCCCGCGGGAGGGAGGACCGAGAGGGGAGCAAGCCGCCCGCCCCCGGTGCTCCGGCCAGCCGGGCTCCTCCCCGCGCCCCCGCCCGCCCGCCGGACAGGTGGACGAGCCCGCCCGGGACGCGGGAGGGAGGAGGCGGGAGGGGAGGGAGGAGCGGCGGGGCCCGGCCGCGCCTCTGTGCCGGCGCGTGATCGCTCTCCCGAGGTCACTTTCTAGGCAGCGCAGGCTCCTCTCGGGTGGAGTAGCTGCCTCTCTAAGGAACCGTGTGTCTCAGCCTCGCGTTTCCTAAGCTAACTCTCTCCACCCCTGCCTTCCCGTTCTTGCCCGCGCAGTACAATTGCATTTTACTTTTCCGTAGCCTGGGGGGGGGGGCCTAAAATGCCATCGGAACCCTTAGTGTGATACCACCGGCGTCGGGAAGAAAGGGCACACTTTTGGGGGGGTCATCAATTCTTGAGGTTTAAATGGGGATCGTTAAGTGAAATGTGCCTTTTCGGGCGGGAAGAAGCACCCTAGTGGCCTGAAACAGTTAGCGCACCTTCAGAATGCTTGCGGTTTACGCCCTTACCAGCGGTAGGATTCACGTGTGCAACCTGCTGGTTTTTACTGCCTCCATTTTAAGGCGAGGGTGATGGGGTGGGAGGGGGCAGGCTCAGTTATGAAAATAGAGACCAGAAACCTCTTTACCGGGTGGAGGAAGCTTCTGTGTGTTGGAGTCGTCCTCTGTAAGCTGCATGCAAACTAAATTTAAAATATCTTCTCTGCTGCTTCCCTCTGGGTCTTTGTCAGTCCTTGAACCTTGCTTTAGTATTTTTGTTCTTTATCTGTTCTTGATTTCTTGGGCTGTCTAACCAGGGCCCCCCTGTCTTTGAGGGGATCCTGCACTTCCTTTTTCTCTGCACCCTGGAATTTCTGTCGGCCCTGTTATTTTGTTTCCTTGTCGCCTCTCATGAGAGATCCTGCAGACCCATCGTGTGGCCTGTATGTATACTTTAGGTGAAGCCATGAATGTTAGCACACACTTTTCTGAGCCTCTTTCTTACTGTCAAGGGGAAGGGATAGGACTAAATATAATCACTAAGACTGATGCTCTGTGACTCTGAGAAATGCGGGCCATCTCTTGTTCTGTGTGGTTGCTGAGGTCTGATCGCACGTTTGGAAACCTGTGAAAGAACATTAAAGCCATTGCCCATTTAATGAAGGCGAGCAGACATGCCTTCAGATTAGGTTCCCAGGACTCCTGTTCTCGGCCTCAAACCATGCAACACCAAGAGTGTTTTCACAATAACTTGGAGAATTTTGTCACCACAAATTTGATTCTCCCATAATAAAAAAAAAAAATCAAATATCTGAAATTCGGTAGGATTAAGACATCACAAATTGGGACGATGTTGAGATGTTTGTGGATCCTGCTCCTAAATGATTTACCTACACGTGTCCCAAATATAGAAGACTAGAATGTGTTAGAAAATTAATTTGTGTAGTATCCTACTGAGGAAAGACAGTGCAGAGCAGCAGACAGGAGCCAGAGAGTCACCAGAAGGGCCGAGCCACCCCACCATCTAGCATGGCACCCACAGAAAACGAGGCCGGGGCAGCAAACCATGAGTCTTCCTTGTCCAGGAAAACATGCCTCCAGATTTCAGTTGCTCAGTGTTTTTCAGAATGACCTTTGACATCGTGATCAAAGCTCGTTTATTCTTGCCTGAATACTTGCGTTTTTGCTTTCACACGTCTTGCCTGAGCCAAAAAGACCCTTCCTTCAGTCAAGAAAGTGGTCTACCATTTTCTAGTTCTTCTACCATTTTCCCTCTTGTCCCCAATGCTCCTCTGAGCACTGTCTTTACGAGGCTGCATTTGAGACTATACATTTTGTTAACTCCATTCACTGAGTCTTGCAGCTAAATCCCTTTAAATAGTTTGCATGAGTCTTGGAGGGGCCAAGAGGCCCGATGGAGGCGCGAACTTCTTTGAGCACATGCGCTGCGCCCCAGGCCCTATTTCAGGAGTTCTTTCATTCCGTTCAGGCCAAAATCCTGAAAGGAGTTGCTGTTGGTCACGTTTTACAGATGAGAACATCGAGTCTCTGCGCAAAACGTTGAGACACCGAGCCCAGGGGACCCGGCTGGTCAGTGGCAGGGTAGGAGGTGGGGCGCAGTCCGTCGTCACGTGCTCTGCCTTCGTGTGCTCAATCCACTCAGACGAGGCCTCAACCTACCTCGTTCTGCTCCGCTTCAGGGGGTGGGCCGGGGGCCTTCTCCTTGACCCAAGTGCTCCCCGAATGAAAGGAAGGCATCCTGCGCTTTACGAGGAAGGTTCATTTGGTTCCTGCCTTTGTGTTTATTTCGTTTGGACGCTCGTGGGTTTGGATGGTACGTCATTCCCTCTCGTGGCATCATGGGAAAGAAGTCACAGATGAAATCACTCCAGTCTTACCTTCAGAAATACAGGGCAGTTCCCATTACCGTGAACTCCAAATCTCACATCAAATACTGCGCAAAGTACGCCCGACGGTCAGCCACAGCTTGGAAGGATTTTTGTCACACATATTTCTGTTGTAACGGTGTTTATTGTGACGGGATTTGAGCTGTATAATGACATTCCCCTCAGACGGTTACGGCCCTTAGCCACTCAGCACAGAACGCGACCACCACTCCTTTCCCACCGAGCCTGTGTGCACCATGTGGCTGTGCCCTGTACACGCACACAGTAGGACCTCACATTTACATTGGTCCTGACTTTTGTCATCAGAGTCTAGTCGTCGTGTGTTCCCAGGGCTGATGTCACATCGTCCGGAATCAGAATTTTGGAGGCAGGCTCTGAACGCGGTCTAAATGGTCTAAGTAGGGCTTCTGGAGTGGCCTTGATTCATTGCCTCAATGACATCGGTAGTTCCAAGGACAAAGACAAATTCAGGTTATTCCCTAATCCAGGTGAATTAGGTTTTTCTCTCACGTTGCACCTGATGTTCTGTTTAAGTCTCAAGTAATAAAAAAAAAAGTCGTTCTTTTTTTTTTTAAGTCATCCTTGAAGAATCAGAACCTAAGCTGTCCGTGCCTTCTCCCTCTTAGCCTATGTGTTGACTGGACAGAGGTCACAACTCTGGGGAAGCTGGCTGTCTTTCTGCTAGGACTCATGGAAAAGATATTTTATTCCGTAGTTATTGGTCAAGTCTGTGGGTGGTGAGAAGTACCACCTAGTAGCTAAGAGCGTTGGTTTTGAAGTCAGACAAGCCCCTATGTTCAGTTTCTGGCTCTACCGCTTCCTGGGTGTCGGCCTTTTCGTGTGTTTCTTAATCTTGTCTGAGGGTGGAGACCGTCCCGTAGGGTTGCCCAGATGAAGTCACGTGCTCTGCCCGGAGCCGGGAGATGGTCGGAGCTTGGGTGGCGATAGTTACTGTTAGAATTGCTATTATCATCATCGCCTTCCCCAAGAACTTAAAATCTAATAGGGGCAATGACGCCAGTGCACAGGTCACAGTAATGCTGAAGACCATGGGATAAGGCGAGGAGGAGAGGGGCATACTTGAACCCTGGAAGCCCGGTGGGGGCGTGGGGGGGGGTGGGTGATGGAGAACTCTGGAAGCCTGGTGCCGGGGTGGAGGGGTGATGAATGATTGGCAGCTGTGGAGATAGGAAGATATGACGACTTCACCAAATCCTGAAAAAGAAAAAGAGGATTTCAGTAATAAAGCCCGTGTTGAGCATTGCAAGTGGATGGACTGGCGTGCTGGCAGGCGTGGGGGTGAGCAGTGCAGGCCAGGTCCTGGGAACTGTGAGTCCTGCCAGAGTTCGAAAGAAACATGAAGTCTATGAAATGAAATGGAAGGGGGGGAGGTCACGACATCTGATGATAGAAGCTCGAGCCAGTTCTTAGAAGGCCTTAATTCTCAGGCTAACATATTAGAATTTTATTGCCTAGCCTGTTGAGGGTCTGTGGAGGCTTTGTCAGCACGGGGACCAGAGACCAGGGGACTCACACCAGCAGGGTGTCCGCTGAAGCACGTGGGGCCCGAGCAGAGACACTGCTGGCCGTGGCCATGGAGAAAGGAGGTCCTTGATCACTGAATCGAGGCCGAGATGACCAGGAGGACTTTGGCCTCACCGGGAGGAGGGAGAAGTAGTCGGCAGGGAAGAGAACGGGAAGAAGAGGAATATGGAGTCCAGGTTGCATCGTGTTGAGTCTGAGGTGTCACAGAAAAGTCGAGAAGGATGTGTGTGGGCCGAGGAAAGCGGCCGACTCGGGGGTTTGGGAGGACGTGAGAGCCTTTCAGGAGGGTGGCGGTCACAGACCGGGTAGGTGTGCATGTGGGGCTGTTGAGTAGAGGCCGCCCTCTCTGGGGGTCTGGCCACTGCTGTGTTAAGCAAATGATGAGGTGAAGCCAAAGGACATACTGAAAGCATAAGGAAGACAGGGGTCGGGGTCTCTGAGGAGCCCAGGAGTGGCTGAAGAACACACGAGAAAGGGGGCAAGGAGACCGCATCTGAGACAGCAGGGCAGTTACAGGAAGTAACAGCAGAGCAGATTTCAGTCTGATGGAGGGAGGGAGACAGCACAGATGCCCTCCATCTTCTCCGTAGGCGGCCCATTCCTGAGGGGGCTGGTGGAGCAGAAGACAAGGAGAACGGGAAAGGTTTAAAACGACTGCCTTGGAAAAGCTGGAGAGATGTGGGGAGAGATCTCTGGGAGAGAAGAGCAGGACTGCTGACGAGCCGGGAGGCTCCCCCACCCCGGGATCGTGTGGCTGTTGCGAGCAGGGCGCTGAGGGTCGTGGTCGTGTGAGCGAGTGGAGAGGCGGAATCACTGGTGCTGGAGAGGGTCGGGGAAGGTGTTCGGTGTGTCAGAATGTTCTCTGAGACCTAAGACAGGGAAGCCCGAAAAGGCAGAGGGGTGGCCTCTGGCCTCGGGTGGCCATGGGGAAGCGTGGACGTGACGGACATGGCAGGTGCAGGTGCGGAGTTCACGGAGCCCAGACTCCCCCGGAGCCTCCGCACGTTGGTGAACTGGGTTCCTTGGTTGTTGCTCTCCTGGTATTTCTGTTCTCGACAAAATTCTAACCCAGGGCCATAGCGCCCTGAAAAAGCCTACTGCACAATGAAGGCTGGTTACATTTTTCTAAGCTCAGGTGTCCAGTAGTATTATTTCATGTTGTTAAGCTAAATGCTTCTTGTTTTGATTTTACAGGAAGGAAAATGGAGGGGGTCTGTGCTAAGTAACTAGAATGAAATCATTGAACATTTGAAAGTAGAGGATTGAACCAAGCCCCGGGTCCTAACCTAATGCCTCAGGGGTCACTTTTCTCTCCCTCGCCCTCCCCTCTCCCTCTCTCCTTCTCTCCCCACCCCTGCAAGTTCTCAGCCAAAAGAGAGCTAGAAACGGGAAGTGGCTTGCGTAGACTATCTCTATGCGCCACAGGCCTGAAGAACAAAACTTCCTTTTTTCTTGAAATGTACTCCAAGGTCAGGTCATGATAGAGCTTCTCTGCGGCCGTAGCTCCTCCAGTTCTAGAGCCCAGAACATTCCAGGTGGAACAAAAAGTAAACTGAAGGCGCCTCTGCGAAGAGTCACCGTGTCCCAAAGAGCAGCTCTTGCAGTGGCCGTGGGGCCGGAGCCAGTCCGTCGTCCCGGCGGTCCGGCCGCAGCTGCGGGTGGCCCACGTGGCGGCTGAGCTGCCCCTCGTCCCCTCCTGCTCTGTCTTTGACTGTGACACACTCTGAGTCGCTCCTTCCCTTCTGAAGGCCCCTACCTCAGTCTGCAGGAATTCATTAACATCTAAGCTGGTCCTAATCTCTAGGAGGAGGGTGCCAGGCACCCGTTCCTAATGTTACCCATTTCAGATCTTGACGAGAGGAAGCCCTGTGTCCAGAACATTCTCCGGTGGTAGAGTGGAAGGAGAGCACGCCCCGGGGCTTGCCAGAGATTTAGCGCTATTTTATCGTCACCAGCTCGTTCAGAGAATGGGCTGACGTCTCAGTGTCTTTAGCCCTCATGTAGCGGTGTCACCTACTGGGTGTGCATAGTCCGTGACTGGACAATTGTGCATGCTTCTGGAAGAGTCTGCAGGGAGGTGCTGTCCTGCTGATGCGTCATCGTTAAAACGTGAAAGGCTCGCAGAGAACACCTTTCACCTGTGACCTTCTTATTAAAGGAATCCCATTGGAGGCTGGGGTGGGAGCGATCTCGTGTCTCGGGTCTTTCCCTTCTTCCTTGAAGAACTCCGGTCAGCAGCCTCCCTTAAGCAACAAAAGTGGACGTAGAACCGGTTTGTTGAAGCAATGGGCATCTCGAAATCCATAATTGAGAAAGAATTCAAAATGCAGGAAGATGAGCCAGTTTTACATTTCAGAGCGCACACGGGGGATGGGGTTTCTGCCCTGCACCTCTCGGAGCCGAGGGTTGCTGCCCTAGATTTTCTGGGACAGCCCCAGTTTTGATCGCACTGTCTCCGTGGCCCACAGGAAGGATCTCTCATGCTGAATTAATTCTACGTTAACAGAAATCACTATGTAACTTCCTGCGACATCTTTTCATTGTTGGCTGGCTGAGTCCTACAGGATAAATGTAAAATGCAGTCAGAATTTTTATATTCAGGCAGGCAGGGATCCTTATCACATCCCTGGGAGAGGTGGGCTCATTAGTTTTATCACATGGCTGTATTAAAGATTTCACAATTCATGTTTTTAATGGGGTTTTCAACTATTTTGACTTACACACACGGCACCCCCAGCACTGATTGAGATAAATTAGAGAAATGTTCAATTAGCCTCCGTGAAGTGACAGCGAGAAGGAATCCCTTTAATGCCCCCTCCTCCGGCGCGGAGACCGGTCGGTGCCTGTCTAGCCCAGCTCTGAATTTCTGTTGCTTCTTTCAAAGGGTAGCTTCTCCCCCGGCAGATAATATCTGTCCAGGGCATGTTTTGATCCTTATATCTCTGGAGAGAAAAAGAGGAAGAAAAGGAAGGAGGGAGACACCCCAGACACACAGAGCCAGTATCAAAGAAGAAAATCAATTACTTAAGGCTGCTTTTGACCATTTTGTTTTCTCCTCCTCTGTCTGGGACATCAGCTGGTCCCCAGCCGACTGGTCCCCGGTAGATCTGCCTTTCTGGAATTAACGTCACAAAAGAATAAAGAAAACAGGACCCGGATGAAAGGAGAATGGATTTTTTGGGGTAGAAATTTACATGAGAAGTAAACCCAGGGCCTCATGGCTTACTTCTCTTGGGATCCTTCCAAACACATGTTTACAGGTTGACCGAAACAGCTAAATTTAGACGATCTCACAATTTGCATTTCCCGTTGAGCACATTTATAGTGTGCCTGCCCGGAGGTCTCACTTGCCTCTCTATTTGGCCCCCAGCGAGATTTGTCCGAGTTAGACCTGATCTCCCACCAGTTACACAAGTGAACCACCCCGGCTACCACACCGCGGGTCATTATGAAACCGGTCTTTAGAAACGAGAAGTCCAGCTTCCCAGGCAGAAGGACAGTGCTGTCTGTAGGTAGGACCACCAATCGCTCAGACACGCATGCACATGGCCTTGGCGTCGGTGCGGCGTAGCGTGACCTCCCCCCCCCCAACTCACTTCCATTTCAGAGACCCCAGACATCAGGCAGTCAGGCCGAAAGGTTTGGTCTCTTCCTTCTTCAAGCTTCGCTTCTAATTAAAACTTAACCATTCACCGTAGATGAGCTAGATTTTAGAAGTGTTTAGAATGCTAGTGTTAAAAACCTAAGTAAAGTCATTACATAGCTTGTGAGAAAGCTTCTTGTCTTTAACGATTCCAGCGATGGTGAAATGTACCATGCTCTCATGAGCACAATGACTCTCCTTTTTCTTGTGTTCATGGGTTCTTAAAAGGCTGAATTCTCGTCTTGGACATATGGCCCCAGACACCAACAAGATTGAGGCGTGAGGTCTTGTGTTCTTTGTTCCTTGTCCAAACTTGACTGATCTTGAGACCATCCATTCACGTGCTTTCCTGTCTAATATTGGCTAGCTAGCCCAAACCTCTTACAAGACCACTCTCCCTTCAGACATAAGCCTGCCAGGATGTGCCCCTATGAATAAATGCACGACAATCATCTGACCTTCAAAACCACTGGAAACTCAGGCGGGATGAAAAGAGAATTGGCCAAATGGGAAAAAGTAGAAGCTAGGCTAAAATAATATGATTTAGCAACAGATTGGTTTGGGTTTTCATATTCTGATAACGGAAATGACGGATGATGGTACGTTGGCTGTTCAGGACACCTGGACAAGAGAATTGGAAACGTTCCGACCCCTACTGTGAAGTGCAGTGGAAAATCAGGCCTGAGGCACCTCAGTGATACATTAAGTATCACACTAAAGGAATTGGCAGTGAACTAGACCAATTATATGGATAAAGAATTAGGGTCTTCCAGTGTCTTGAGTGTATTTTCCAATCTGCACACACATGGTGGGGAAGGGAACACAGCATAAAGGCCTACGGGCATGATGGACTGTGAGGCCCACGGATTTCACCAGGCCTCGTTTCCACTGAGTCACGTAGACACGTAGGGAGCAGCACAGAAGCAGGTTTTGCTGTAGATGGAAAAGAGAGCTCGTTCGCTGAACGGGGCCAGGTTATAATGGTAAAAACTAATGGGTCTGGGAGAGTGAGGATGGCAATCGAGACACCACAGGAATAGCTAGTAGGATCAATATTTTTTCACTTTCTATGTAAATTACTGAGAAAGATGCCCCTAATCCAGTTTCCACGTTCTGGTATTAATTCAGATTGGAGAAACCCAGTTGGAGAAACATCCTTTGGACTGTGATCAGTTTGAAGAATAAAGAAATGTAATTTCTCTATTTCTATTAGGGGGACTGATAAACTGGCGTCAGAGAGGTGAATGAATGGAAGGATCCAAAAGGAGTATCCACTCATCACACTCTTTAATTATCCCAGGATCTGATGGTTATAAAATATTTTGGGGTATGTTAAGGCCTCGAGTCCATGGAGGACGAGTCCTGTAGCAGAACACGTATTTGGCTCAAGACCTGCCTCTCCCTAGTGACCTTTAGTGCCATTTGGAGAGTTCTGAGTCTCTTGCCAGCTGGGTCCATCAATTGCTGTATCTTTGTT
Organism: Mungos mungo; assembly: GCA_004023785.1. Classification (NCBI taxonomy): domain Eukaryota; kingdom Metazoa; phylum Chordata; class Mammalia; order Carnivora; family Herpestidae; genus Mungos; species Mungos mungo. The sequence goes on along the minus strand of PISW01000739.1, from coordinate 229,257 downwards.
GGCTTTTTGGCTTTAGGTGGGGAAAAAATTGCTTTATAAATTCCTATGGTTTAATGGAAACTGCATCAGAGACACATAGAGGGGCATATAATTAGGAGGGTGAGGGGCACGAGAAACAACGCCTTCGACAAGTTCACGGTCAAAATGACCCTCTGAATGCTAACCGTTATGAACGGTGATAGCAGACCTCAAGTGATAGGAACAGGTAATCCACCACTTTGCACAAAGAGCCTTTTCGCTCCTATATAGGCCACTGTGCCCGCTCTCAGGAAGTGTTATTGAAGACGCATCAAGGAGATGGAGGCCTTCCACAGGAGAGCGCACGAATCACCGGGGTCCGGGAAGGTGAGCCCATACGGAAAGGGCCAGGAGGTTAACTTAAAAGGCCTGAGAGCATTGAGTCACAAAAATGAAAAGGGAGGAAGGCTGCAGCAAAACATAAAAAGAGGGATTGTGCTCTGGAAAAAAAAAAAAAAAAAGAAAGGGAAAAAATATGATTGAAGTTTTGAAGATGCGAAAGTGCAGAGTGAGGCTATATATAGATAAGCTCTTTCAATTAATACTAAACCCCTGGATTCTGCTGCTCGGACTAAAAATGTTGGCACAGCAGCAGAGTGTAGAGCTTGAGCCAAACTTTGACACAGAAGAGGTGGTGAACTTAGAGATGATGAAAGTCACGGAGACGGCGAGCCCGCTCTCACCGCGCCCGGGAGCAGACCTCTGGCCGGGCCTCTCCTGAGGCTTCTTGCCTGGCTCTTTCTGTAGCAAGGATTTAGGGCCTTGAAAGCCCTGGGTCCTTTTTCATGTAGAGGAGAAAAGATCAAAGAGGCGGTGCAGAATGCTAACAAGGTGTTTACCTAAGTACCACCGCGTGGCCATAAACATTACTGGCGCCTACTGTGTGCAAGGCCCTGGACTTAGTGCTAGGAATATACATGTGAATGCAGAGAGCAGGCCATGTTCCTGGCCCCAAAATGAGAGAAGGAATCGGACAGCACTAAAGGCAGGCTGGCCATCCATTCTTTGGAAACGTAGAGTCAGCTTGGGGTTAGGCAGTGTCCGTTGCGTGCGTGGGTACGTAGTTTCTTCTGGAAAGTACCGAGGTGGCCCCTGAGCAGTCCTGTGCTGTTTGCAAACTAAAGATGAAGTGAGAGTTAGCGGAGCCCAAGGTCACGTGAGAGGAGGAGTCTGACGTTTTGGCTTCCCGCCACTCACCCCGTATGTCCTCTTTCCGCTTTGTCTCCATCTTTAGTGTCCTTCCTCCTTCCTCCTCCCTGTAGGGGGTTGAGTTTTCACTAAATAAACCTCTGAGAAGGTTCTCCATAAAACGCAAGGGCGTGCGGTGTGCTGCCTCGCGAAGCATCATGCGGACGTGGGTGATGCTCGCAGGCCCTCAGGACCCTCAGCCCCCGGCCCCCCCCTCAGAACCACACCTGGCCCACCTGGATCTGCATCCGGGCGGTGCCGAGGGGCACGAACAGCCTTCCCCTCCGTAGGACGTGTGCGTGTACCTGTTTGCACACACAGGCGACATACACGCTCGTTTTAAACTTCGCGGTGACGCAGAGTTAACTTCTGTGAACGCCTCTGCCTCACGTGGGTGTGTTACGCCTCTGCGGTGGACTCTGAGGAGGACATTGTTCCCAGAACGTTGGACGTAGAAGGCCTCGTGCAGAGCCTGGCGCAGGGTGGGGTGTGAATAACGGATAGGAGCTCGTGGATGGTGGGTCGCGATACGAAGACACGGCTGACAAGAAACAGTCACAGCCTCCAGATTTTGTAAGCCCTGTGTATTTGGGAGGTTTTTGTTTTTTTTTTTTAATTCTTTGTGCAAAGAAACCTAATGTTCTTTCTCAACTAGTTTGCTAGGAAAGATGATGCATGATTTAAACCAACATTTTATGTGGAAAGAGAAGGACATGGTAGAAGGAGGGGGTGTGGGCTCCTCAGTTAAAACCAGTGATCTCTGGGGAGAGATTATTAATGTTGGCAAAACAAATATTTGAAACTAGAGAAGGCCTCCTATAGATCCCAAACCTAAGTAATTACCCAGAATTCTTGCTCCGTATCCTGGCCTCGAGGACAACAGGCTCTTTGAGAACAATTGTGTCTGATTATCTTGCTTTGGCCCAAATTTCCACGGACTTTGGATAATGACTGTAGGCCTTACGTCATATCGCTTGGCACATCAGACTGCGTTTCATACTGAGACACGTTGTAGTAATCGACACCAGCATAGCGCAGAGTTAGTACAGCCCAGGAGAGTGGTAAAGCTCCTGTGTTTCACTGCCTGGGTTGTTTCTTAGAGATTTCCCTTTGGGTCTCCTGGGTGGCTCAGTTGGTTAAACATGCGGCTTCAGCTCGGGTCATGATCTCAGGGTTCCTGAGCTTGAGCCCCACATTGGGCTCTGTGCTGACAGCTCAGAGCCGGGAGCCTACTTCGAATTCTGTGTCTCCGTCTCTTTCTCTCTCTGTCCCTTCACCAAACCCACTCTGTGTGTGTGTGTCTCTCTCAAAAATAAAACAAACGTTAAAAAAGATTCTCCTTCAAGTCAGATGAGTTGGGGGTTTGTTTAGCTGAGTGTTTGGTTTTTGTTTGTTGACGTTTGTGTGTGTGAATATTTCGTAAAGAGTTTTTGGGCTACTCAAAGACAATGTAAACCGAACTGTTCACGTTTGTTAAGAAAAATCAGCGAAGAGCATTGCCTAATCTGTACGCTCCTGCCGTGCTGGAGACCCGACTCTCCTCTGCGCCTCCCACTCCCACCAGGCTGGTCGGGGTGGAGGGAGGACAGATCAGCTTAGTCTCACTCTCCAGATTAAATCATCAACGTCAGTGGCAAAAAAGCAAGCCGAGCTTTCATTTCTTAAGTCCTCTGTAAGATACTCTTGAGCTGTCTCAGCTGTCCGGGCAGGTGGGACTTTTGGAGATGAGGGACCACTGTTGTTGCCCTTCCTCTTTAGGGTTCAACCAAAACTTGTTCATTTGGGGGGTGAATGCTAACGATGAGCCCCGGAAAGGTTGAAGAGGGCCCTTTCTCTGCCTGCCCTGCCCCACTCGGTCTCCTGGGACTGGGGTAGACGCCGGCCAGTGTCAGAGGCAGTTGGGGTCTCCATCAGTCCCTGAGGGAGGGCCCCGTATACACTGGTGATGGTCCCAGGGGACCACAGCCCCCGTGGGCTCCAGAAGCCATAACCTAGTTTTGGAAAACGTTGCTTCTCAGGAGGGTGAGCGAGAAGTGTTTTTGAGGTGTTTTCTCAGGAGTTGGACGGGTCACCGAGCCCCCAGCCGCCCTCCCCGCGCCGCTGCCATACGCTACCTGCCGCCACCCCCGCCCCACTTCCGCACGGCGGAACCAGGAAGTGCCGTGTCCCTGCCCGGGCCTCTCTCCTCCCTGCCAAGCCCGCTGCTGAGTGTGGTGCTCCCTTTGTGAAGTGGACATCTGTCTAATGGGAACTGGATTGTGACCACCGGTTCATTTTACACGGGCCACCGTACAGCTGCCAGATGGTGGCGGGGCTCAGCTATTTTGCAAGTCCAATGGGGTCGGTGTGCCACCCTGGAGGTGGAGAGCGGAGGGCCCCGGCCTCGGAGCCTGCGTCCCTACCGGGCGGCGCCCCCCGGGGGGCCCGGGCTTGGCTCTAATCTCTCCGAAGGAAGACTTAAGAAAAGGTGATGAATAAATTACAGCCACGTTTTTAAGAAATCGGGTCTTTGGGGTTTTCCTCGCTACCTCGCTGCTCGCTAATCTCTACTTAGGAGAACAGCTCTTAAGTGGGACAAGTCGGGCTTGTTCGCCACAGATTAAACTCGAAGGCACGTACAGCTGTGACAGCTTGGCGAGCCACAGGAAGAGGGTGCGTCCGATGGCGGACTTTGCTCGTTGGGCTGGCCGGTGACTCGCCGGTGGGCCTGCGTCGTCTCCCGGGACGCCAGGCCACGGTGCCCGGGGGTCAGAGGAAGGCCCGCCTCTCTCTCCGGCCGGCCCGCCGCCTGCGTTCGCTGCAGCGCGGCGAGGGTTTGGGAAATGACCGGCCGGCCTGGCCTAGCAACACCGAGCGCCGGGTTGACACACACACCGTTCCATGTTCTCGACAAGAACGCTTTATTTTTAGCACACTTCAAAGTGAGGAAACCGTTAAGCTCTATCACATCCTCTCTCGCCCTCCAGCCACTTCCCCCGCTGCCCCCCCCCGGCACACCCCCCCATCTTATAAAAGAGGAACCTCAGACAGGAGATTAAGTGATGTTTTGAGCCAGGCTGATAATGCTGGGCAAAATTGCTGATCTGGTCTTAAAATCTAACACATCCTTCGGAGTAATTTTTATAATGCCGCCCCTCTCTTCCCTAGACCATGTGGGTTCCGTATGACCTCACATCTAAGCCTGAATATTGTATGGGGAGTTCAAAAGACAATTTAGTCTCCCATTTACTTTCCTGGCATTCATTCAAATAAAAATAGGCACATAATACTGCTCCGTATAAATCAAAGCCCCAGGCACACTTTGAAAATCTTTGAGAATGCACAGTACTTATTTTCATAAGTATCTTTCCTGCATCTCGCTTAAATTTACTCGTTAGAAGTCTGTGTCTTTTTTTAAGCCCTGGAGCTGCTGTGCCTGGCTCAGTGCCTGGCATGAAATAGTCACTCAAGGGGCCCCTGGGGGGCTTAGTTGGTTGGGCATCCGACTTCGGCTCAAGTCATGATCTTTCAGTCCATGAGTTCGAGCCCTGCATCGGGCTCTGTGCTGACAGCTCGGAGCCTGGAGCCTGCTTTGGCCTCTCCATCTGCCCCTCCCCTGCTCATATGCTCTCCCTTGCTCGCCCTCAGTCTCAAAAAAAAAGATTAAGGAGAAACATTTAAGAAACGGTCACTCATAATTAGCTGCAGATTGAATGAGGTGAGCGCTTCATCTGTCCAGTTCAGTATCACCTTAGCCCGTTTTTACAGAGGTTCTCCGGGGAAGCAGAGAGAGGCTCTTCCTCTTTCCTGGAACCTGCCCTGGGAGCCCTGTGTGCCAGGCGGTGTGCGGTGCAGCGGCCCGGGGACACAGACCCAGAAGGTGCAGCCCCTGTCCACAGGGTGCTCAGAGTCCGTTGGGGGAAGGGCGGGGTGCCCAGGGGTGCTCTGTTCTGAAACAGGAATCATTCACTGTGGCCCCAGGGGTGACTGCCCCCCCAAAGCAATTCTGTCAGCACCCCCAAATACACAGGGCTGAGGTGTCCCCGACATGAGGCTCTATTTGTTAGGGTACTCAAGGCCCTCAGGAATGTAGTGTCAGAAGGAAGGGAAAAAGAAGAAAGACAAGCCAGTGAAAGAGTTGCATTAATTTTTAAAACTGTGTACAAATGCGAGGTGCAGTGTTGTGGCGTGTGCTCTTCCTGGCGCAGGTTAACGGCCATGCCACGGTGAGCTTTGTGTACCAAACGAAACGCCAGCTTTCCATAAAACACCAGCTGGACCTGGGCAGTGGGAGAGCAGTGTGGCCCCATGATGAAGAACGGGGCCCTGGTGGTGAAGTGCTAGTTTTTTTTTTTTTTATGTTTTATTTATTTTTGAGAGAGAGACAGCAAGAACAGGAGAGGGTCAAAGAGAGAGGGAGATACAGAATCCGAAGCAGGCTCCAGGCTCTGAGCTAGCTGTTAGCACAGAGCCTGACGCGGGGCTCGAACCCGCGAACTGTGAGATCATGACCCGAGCCGAAGTCTGATGCTCAACCGACTGAGCCACCAGGCGCCCCAAGTGCTAGTTTCTGACCGCCACCCCACCCCTGTCTGTGACCTAGAACAAGTTACTTGACACCTCCATGCCTCGGTTTCCTCATCTGCAGAATGGATAGGATTGCGATGCGGCTTCACGGAGCCGGTCTGTGTGGCCGCTCAGAGCAAGGAGGGCACGCGGTGAGCCGTTAACCATCCCCGTCTGCTCCAGGTGAGGAAACTCAAGTTCAGAGAGGTGAGGAGAGCCGGCAGCCTTCTGCCAGCGACACCTCTGCACACAGCCTGCGGTCCGGACACGCTGGCCTTGCTGTGGAAGCAGGGCGGCCTCTCGGTAGGGTCAGCGGTAACGGCTGCACTCTGCAGGTGGAGGCCGTGTGCCAGGCCCTGTACTCAGGGTCCAGTGCCGCGGCACCTGCCTGTAGCGCATGTCCTCACAGCGGCCCCCTGAGGCAAGGACTGTTTCTCGAGCCCATGCTACAGCTGAGAAAACTGAGACCCGGGAAACAAATGCGTCTACCGCAGTGGCAGGTGGGGACTTCGCACCTGAGAGGTTGGTCCTGCGAATCCTGCTCCCAGCCGCCCTGCCGCGCGGCTCCTGGAGGCTCTGGCTGTGTCTGTTCTTGGTGTGGATTATTACACTGAAATGACTGTTTCCCTTCGAAAGGCGTACTTCTCTGGGGTGGGAGCTGCCTTTGGCGCCCTCTGTATGCGCCTGCCACTGGACCCGGCAGCAGGTAACCAACAGGTGCTTACTAATGTTTGTCGAACGGTGTTGACTGCTTCCCCGAGCGTGCCCTGCACATCGGCCTCCTTGCCTTGAATCCTGTCCGTTGCCTCTACCTAGAGGTGTTATTTGTTCTTCCCGAGTCTGAGGGTTTACATGCAGGCCTTTCTACTGCACGTGCCATTTCATCCATAAAAGCTCCTTCTGGACCCCGTGAGACCACCGTCCTCCCCACTGAAGTTCCCGCGGCACCACGTCTGCCTCCTGCACAAAGCGTTGTGCGTGTGTCATGCTCCAGTTGGGTTTGCACTGGTCTTAAACCGGAAGCTTCCGGCAGTTGGGGGTCATTTTAGTCAATTGGTGCATCTGATAGAACCGCATAGAACTTAGCATAGCGCTTTAAAAGCCTGTCCTAGACAGGGGCACCTGCATGGCTCAATCGGTGAAGCGTCTGACTTCGGCTCGGGTCAGCGTCTTGCGGTTCTTGGGTTCGAGCTCCGTGCCAGGCTCTGTGCTGATGTGCTGATGTCTCAGAGCCTGGAGCCTGCTTCTGTGTCTCCCTCTCTCTCTGCCCCTCCCCCGCTCACGCGCTATCTCTCGCTCAGAAGCCTGCCCTAGACATCAGTTGAGTGAGTGAATGCGGAACCCTGGAGAGAAAAGGATACTTCTTCCCCCGCCGCGATTCCACCTGGATTCCACCTGGCTTTTTCCCCCTCCTTTTTCTTTCCATGGCACATTGAAGCGGAGTGCCCCGTTGCATCCCCGGTTTGGAATCAGCTGGTGGGCACTCTATGGAGCATGAAAAAATATTGTTTCAACCGAAGCCACGGAAGTAAGAGAATCATTTTAGGGTGTCACTGTCGTGTGAAAAGCTTTGACATTTAGAGCAAAAGCAGGACGGGAGCTGGAGTCTCCCGCGGCACCGGCGAGGAGCCCTGGGAGCGGCGCGCTCACCTGAAACGCCGCCAGACCTACAGATGTTTCCTTTGGCTCCGGGGCGAGAGCCACATCGCACTTCTCGGGAACAGTTCCGTTCTGGCAGCGACTGATGTCACAGGGGGTCGGACCGCAAACCAAGAAATGACCTCATTGGTCTCACCCACTTCTAGCTTCTCTGGTCCTTGGACGCACTTGACCGTTCCCTTTACCTCTTCATACATCGCTTGATGCACATCCCGCCGACGCCTGCAGCCCCTTTAGGAGGCCGCGAAAGCCCCGCTTGGCCGAGTGCATTTCTGGAACTTTCCGAGGTAAAGACCTGGGGGGGTCTTACCTCTGGTTGTGAGCCTAGAAATTCCCCGAAGGTCACACGTAGGTGAATGGAACTCTTCCAAAGTGGGGTTTTCTTCCCTCCTCGACTCGGATTATAACTCAGCGGAAAATCTATCCACCCGGGAGGGACGAGGGGGGGGTGTGAAGTTGAAGAGAAGGACGGGGGGCCGTCCCAGGGCTGTCTCTGGCCTCTGATTTCTAGCCCAAGGTTTTAAACTTTCCTTTGGAACGAGATGTCCCTCCGAGGGGGCCCGGTGCCCACGGCTCGAACCTGCCTTCAGTCCTGCCGTTTGTCCCTGCTGCTGTCGATGTGGTCACCTCCCCTCCTGTCAGCCAGGCTCCAAGTCTGTTGTGTTCTTCCAGCCTTTTTGTTCCATTCCTCCCCCCACTGCCATGTGTACTGCCTTCTTGGGGTATTGCGTGCACCCCAACAGCCTCTTTGAGGCGTAGTAAATTGACAGGACTGCTAAATGCAAAATTTGGTACGTTGTAAGGTGTTTGTGCCCCTGGAGCCATCACCACAGGGAAAGTAACATATTCATCACCCTTGGCAACTTCCTCTTCTGTGGAAACCCCTTCCTTACCCCACCCGCCCCACCCCTGCAGCCAGTGACGCTTTCCGTAGCTCCTAAGTTTCTCTTTCCTGGAATTCGTAGAACTACAGTCTCACCACATGCGCCTTCTCCTGGCCCGAGGTCTTTCACTTGGCGTGATTATTTCAGATTCAGTATCAGTAGTTCACATCTGTTGGTACTTTCTTTCTTCTACGTGCTGAGTAGCATTTTGTTGACTGGACAAGCCACTGGTTTTCACTTCTCCCGTGAACGGGCATTTGGGTGGTTTCCAGGTTTTTACCATTAACGAATATGGCCCCTGCGAACGTTCATGGACAAGCACGTACAGGCTTCTGTTTCTCTGGGCCAGCCATGTGGGAGTGGAGTGGCTGAACCCTTTGGTAGGTGTGTGTTTAACTTGTTCAGAAACTAGCCAACTGTTTTCCTAATCGATTGTACCATTTTGCATGCTCACCTGCAGTGAAGGGTCCCGGCCTTCCAAATCCTTGGCAACACTTGGTATTATCAGTATTTCTAATTTTAAACATTTGAATAGGTGCTTTTTGGTTTGTGTCGCTGTGGTTTTCGCTTTCATTAGACTAAAGACGTGAATCATCTCTTCATGTGCCCGTCTGACACTTGTGATTTCTTCCTAGTGAAGTGTCCATTCAAATATTTTGCCAGCTTTTTAATTGGGTTTCCTTACTGTTGAATGGTGAGAATTACTGACCAACTCTCTATACAAGACCTTCACCAGATGCATGTTTTACAAACACGTACTGCCAATTTCGTCTTATCTTCCAATCTCTTACCAGTGTCATTTTAAAAGCAGAAGTTTTTCATTTTGATGAAGTCATTAATTTGTTCTTTTACTGATGATGCTTCTAGTTGTGTATCAAAGAAAATCTAACTCACAGTTACATGCAGACACAAAAAGTCTGTTTCATTTCTTTACCAGTATCGGTGCCTTTTGGGTTTTTTTTTTTACTTTTTGCCTGCTTGCCCTGGCCGAAATCTCCAAGACAAAGTTGCATAGAAATGGTAAGAGTGGACATCATGATCATGTTTTTGATCTTAGAAGAAAATCGTTCTGTCTTTGACCATTAGGTATGGTACACGCTCTAGATTTTTTATAGATGCCCTTTATCGGGTTGAGGACATTTCCCTTCTGTTGCTATTTCACTGAGAATTATTATCAGGAATGGATGTTGGATTTTGTCAAACACTTTTTCTGCATCTGTTGAGATGATCCTGTGGCTTTCCTTTTTAGTTCATACATTTGGTGAATCACACAGATTGATTTTTGATGTTAAAGCAACCTTGCATTGTTGGGAGATAAACCCCACTTTATCATGATGTGCAGGCCTCCCAGGATTCTGTTTGCTCAAATTTGATTCAGAACTTTTGCATCTGTGTTCAGGAAGGGACATCATTAAGTAGTGTCCTTTGAATTTCTTTGGCTGATTTTGGTTTGATGTAATCCTGGCCTCATGTGTGAGTTGGGAAGTATTCCCTACTTTCCATTTTCCTGGAAAAGTTTGCGTTGAGTTGTATTCTTATTTTTTTAATATTGGGTAGAGTTCATGCAAAAGTCATCTGGGGTTCAAGTGAAAAGGCTTTCAAGCCCAGATTTAATTTCTTTGGTATATATAGGTCTCTATGTAATGTGTGCACATACACTGTATGTGTGTGTGTACATATATGTACTTGTAGGTACCTATGATTCTGTTCAGGTTTTGTTTCCTCTTGAGTTTTTTTTCCTTTAGAGACTATGTCTGTTTCATCTCAGTTGTCAAACTGATTGGCATAGAGCTGCATGTAAAGTTCTTTTTTCCCTTTCCTATCTCTGGAGTCTGTAGCGATATCATCTTTCTTGTTCCTGATATGGCTATACGTGCTTCATCTGGCTAAAAGTGTCTGTTTTGTCCGTTCAACTAACTAGCCTCTGGTTTTCTTGATTTTCTTTGTGTTTACTCTGTTTTATTGATTTCCCCTTAGATTTTTATTCTTTGTTGGTTTGCTTTGGGTTTAATTTGCTCATTTTTCTGGATTTTTTAAGGTAGAAGCTGAGGTCACAAGTTTGAGGTCTTTCTCCTATTGTAATGAGCACTTTTAATACTTCTCTCCTAAGAACTGCTCTGCCTACATCCCATGAATTTTGATGTGTTGTGGTTTCATTTTCATTCACTTATAATTTCTAATTTCCGTTTTTATTTCTTCTTCGATCTGTAGTTATTCAGAGTATGTCATTTAGTTGCTAAACATTTGAAGATTTTTCAGAGATGATTCTAGCATGGATTTATAATTGTTTCATTGTGGCCAGAGAACCTAACATACCATACAGGGCTTGAGGACTGAGAAATTTGTTGAGAATTATTTGATGCCCCATAATAGGGCCTGTTTTGGTAAATGTTCCATGTGTGACTGAAAATATTTATCATGCTGTTACTGGACTGAATGTTCTACAAATGTCAGTTTAGTTGATACAGTTGTACAAATCTCTTCCTGTATCCTTACTGACTTTCTGTATCTTCATTCTATCAATTGTTTTTAAAAAGCTATTGAGGGGCACCTGGGTGGCTCAATTGGTTGAGCGTTGGTTCACCTTCAGCTCAGGTCATGATCTTGCTTGCAGCTTGTGGGTTCAAGCCCTGTGTTGGGCTTTGTGCTGACAGCTTGGAGCCTAGAGCCTGCTGTGGATTCTGTGTCTCCATGTCTCTGCCCCTTCCCTGCTCATTCTCTGTCTCTCCCAAAAAATAAACATTAAAAATTAAATAATAAAAGCTATTGAAATTGTTCAAATTTTATTGTGGATTTTTTTGTCTATCCTTTCAGTTCTGTCCTTTTTTGCTTTATGTATTTGCAAGTTCTCTTATTCAGTGCATAAGTGTTTAGAATTTTTATGTCCTCTTAATGAATTGACCCCTTTATTATTTTGAAATAATGTTTATTTCTGGTATTATTATTTGTCTTGAAATCAACTTTGATAGATATCAATATAGCCACTGAAGCTTTCTTTTAATAATGTTATAATGGTCTCTCTTTTTTCTTTCTTTCACTTTTGACCTATTTGTAACTTTATATTCACAGTGAATTTCTTATGGATAGCCAACAGTTGGGTCTTACTTTTTTTCATCTCTGTAACAAGTTCTACCTTTTAATTTAAGTATTTACTTATGAACATTTTGTTTTGATTGTTGATAAAGTTGGGTGTAGTTCTACCATTTCATGGTTTGCTTTTTATTTCTCCTATTCTTCATTCCTGTTTTCCTCTTTTTCTGCCTCCTCTTAAGATTGTTTTTTCTTATTAGCTATAAAATTCTTTGCTTTGTTATTTTAGGAGTTGCTTTAGGGTTTATGATGTATATCTTTACATTATTGCAGTTTACCTTCAAATGATAGTCTACAGCTTTGTATATAACCTGAGAGTCTTACAGTAGCATACTTCTTTCATTTTTTCCCTCCCAGATTCTGTGCTCTTGTTACTGTACATGTAACTTTGGCATATGTTACAAACCCCACAGTACGTAGTTATTTTTATTTAGGTGGTTAGACTTCTCTTAAAGAGATTTAAATAAGAAGAATACCTTATATGTTTACCAACAATGTTGTTATTTCTAGTGCTTCCCATTCCTTGTGTGAATTCCTATTTCCTTCGGGTATCATTTTCCTTTTGATGAAGGACTTTAGTTAACATTTATTATAGGATCATCTGTTAGTAAATTCTCTCAACTTTTTTTTTATGTTTATTATTGAGACAGAGAGAAACAGAGCATGTGCAAGGGAGGGGCAGAGAGAGGGAGACACAGAATCTGAAGCAGGCTCCAGGCTTCTGAGCTGACACCACAGAGCCTGACGTGGGGCTCAAATCCACGAACTGTGAGATCATGACCTGAGCCGAAGTCAGACGCTCAGCCCACTGAGCCACCCGGGCACCCTTTCACCTTTTGTGTGTCTAAAAATATTTATTACACCTTTGTTTTTGAAACATATTTTCACTGGGTGTAGAATTCTAAGTTTATAGATATTTTGCCATCGGTGTTTTTATTCTTTCTAGTTCTATTAAGAATTGACATACAGCATTGTGTTTTAGGTGTACAACCTGATGATTTGACTTACGTCTATATTGCAAAATGATCAGCATAGTAACTTCAGTTAACTTCCTTCACTTAACATAGTTACAGATTTTCTTGTGTGGGGAACTTTTAACATTTCCTTTCTTAACAGCTTTCAAATATACAGTACAGTGCTGTTACCTGTAGTCACCATGCTGCCCCTTACGTCTCCAGAGCTTATTTCTCTTATAACTGGCAATTTGTACCTTTGACCACCTTCACCGATATCCCCCGTCCCCCGGTCCCTGCCTCTGGCAACCACAGTCTTTTCTCTGTATCTGTGAGTTTGTCTTTAAAGATCCACAGTCTTCCCACTTGTATTGTTCCCGAGAAGCATTTTGATGTCATCCTTACCTTTTTCCATTAATGGCTTTTTTCTTTAGTTTGCTTTTGAGAGTTTTTTCCTTTATCACTGCTTTTAAACAATTTCACTATAAAGTGTCTTGGTTTAGTTTTCTTCGTATTTCTTGGGCTTCAGTGAGCTCCCTGGGTCTGGGAGCTCGTACTTTTCATTGGAACTGGAAAGTTTTCAGTCATTACTTTTTCGGGTATTTTTTTTTTCTCTGTCCCCTTGCATTCCATCAGGGACTCCACATACTCACATATTTGGCCACTTGCAGTCACCTGTGGCTCACTAATCTCCTCCTCCCCCCTCCTCCTCTTCCTAACTCCTCTCTCTATTTCATTTCGAAGCATAGTTTGCTAATCTTTTCTTTAACGTTTAATCAGCTTCTAATTCTATCCACTGTCTCGTTTATCTCAGACATTGTAGTTTTTAATCTCCAGAAGTCCATTTTGGGTCCTTTTGATATTTTCCAATTTCTGCTTACCTTTCGAAATCTATAGATGCAAGGATATAAAAGTCGTATTAGTGTCCTTGTCTGCTAATTCTAACATCTGTATCAGTTCTGCACGGTTTCAGTGAGTTGCTTTTTGTCACTGTGGACCATACCGTCCTCCTCCGCATGCCTAGAAATCTTGGATTACCAAGATACCAGACATGAAATTCACCCTGCTGCATTCTGGGTATTTTTGTTTTCCTGTAAAAAAGGGTGAGCTGTGGTCTCCAGTGCTGCTAGGATACTTACAAGCAATTCAGCTCTTTTGAATCCTGCTTTGGGGATGTATTAGGCAGGTCTGCCCAGGCCAGGGCTACTCATTTCCTACTTGTGAGGTCAGGTCTTTCCGAGTTCTCTACCCAGTGTGCCATGCAGTAGTTTTTCTAGCCTGGCTGATGGGGATGGCACTATTCTCAGTATTTAATCGTTCTGGGTGCCCTCACACTCACGATCTTTGGTAATTTCCTGGCTCACGTGCACTGATTGGCAGTCCTGAATCGCCCGGTTGGGGGAAGGGGCCCTGCAGATCCCTGGGGCTCTGTCCCTGTCGCACTCTCCTCTCCAGTATTCTTTCTGGGAGTTCTGTCTTTCCTCCCCAGACTCTCAGCTCCAAATTCTCCACTCAGGATGTCTGCCCCGGTTCTGCCTGGCTTTCTGCTCCCTGCTCTGTGGCCTGGAAACCCTGCAGACCGGACATCTATTTACAGGCTGGAAGGTGATCCGTCTACACCAGAAGCAGAAGTGTGTTCCTTAGGATGAGATTTCTTCATCCCAATTCTTCTCTCACAGTGCTTTTTATCCAGAGGAGGCACAGTACAGGTCACAGCATTCAGTGGCACCCTGTTGCCTAGTCGGTAAAGCCCAGGGTCTTTGGCCATGTTTCCCAGATCTTCCGTAATCTGCCCCCCACTGTTTTTCCTAATGAGCGTCATCATCTCCATTCCTCCAGATCGATTCTTCATAAGATGGAATTCCTGGACTCCATCTCCTCCTCTCTGAAGCCTGCCCTTTTGCCAGAACCTACCATTTCCAACAAAGTTGTCTAAAATCTTCAGGCTGAAAATAACCTCTTTCCCCAGCGCCTGTAAAGACTTAGCTGTGTCTCTCACATCCGCCCTCTGACCTACCGCTGTGGAAGGCACAGCCCTCAGCTGCGCTCAGCTATCTGTATGCCCTTTGAGGATGGGATTCATGTCCCACTTGGAGGCTCTTAGAAATATACGAGGTATCCAGTCTAAAGCAATCTTTTCATGTCTATTCAAACCCCACTTACTTGGAATCAACACTGAAAAGGTATTGATGAGATCTTAGCCCATTGATAAAGAATATTCTAGGCTAAAAAGTAAGCAGGGAGATTCAGTTGTCTACGGGGTTCTTCGGTCCCACTCCTCACGAGCTGCTGGAGCCCCTCTTTCTTCTCTGTGTCTCAGTTTGAAGCCGAGAGTTGACATTGTCCCTTTAAAGAATGTCTCTGACGGTGGGGATTTTTGTGTTGCTCCCTTTGTCTTCCCTCAGCCCAGGGCTGTACCTGGCTCAGGAAATAGCCCTCTGATCACAGCAGTGACTCTCAGTGGGATGTCCTCTCCAAAGAATTGTTCTTTAAATTCCACAAAGTGGACTGGTCCATGGATGTGGGAAGGAGAGCTTTTTTTGTCTTCCAAAATCTGTCTGAAATAGTGGAAGCATTCAAGAAAGAAGAAAGCACAAAACCGAATTCTGACTCTTTGGATTTTCTCTTTTTAAAACCCATTGGAATGATTCCACTTCTTTGAGGTACCCAGAGTAGGCAGATTTTGAGAACGGGAGAGCAGAGCATGGCGGGCGCCAGGCACTGGGAGAGGGACGGAGGGGGGGTGTTTAATGGGCGGAAGAAGTCTGGAGAGGGGTGCTTGCGCAGCACTGTGAATGTACTGACTGCCCCTGGACAGTACATTTAGAAACAGGTGCAGCGGCCGGTGGCGCACTTGGGCTTGGCCCGGGTCATTATCTCACAGTTCATGATACGGAACCCCTGAGCGGCTGGCAGCCCAGGGCCTGCTTGGGATTCTCTCTCCTTCCCTCCCTCTGTCTCTCTTTCTGCCTCTCCCCCCTTCACACTCCCATTCTCTCTCTCTCTCTCAAAATAAATAAATAAACATAAGAAAAAAACGGTTATCATGGTAAAGTGTAAGTTACTCGTATTTTGCCACAATAAAAAAAGAAAAGCCATCAAAGTCCTGGTCATGTTTATGGAAAGATTATAGGTAAATCTGGGTTTGAAGCCCGGTTCCAGTACTTGCTGGCTGTGTGCTGACCGGGCGAGCCGCCCGCCTGCTCTGAATCTGGGTTCTCATCTACAAGTGGGGCCTGATGTGTTGAGTGCGAGGTGCCCGGTCCAGTGCCTGGGACAGCGGGCAGCACTCCCATTCATGTGTTCGTCCCTGTCCAGCTTCATAGTGATTGTCTTCCTACTTCAGAAGTCCTGCCCAGGTAGCTCTAACTTGCAGAGGAAATGGGGCAAGACAAGCGGCTTGGGAAGAGGCAAGGTTTGGTTAAGCTCGACCTGTCTTCATGTTGATAAGAGGCTGAACCACAAGAACCCTGGGCCCGTAGTCTTGGGACAGAGAGACTTTCACAATGTGCCAGCTTTGCATGCCATGCCAGAGGGGAAACACCGCTGGACCAGGACTTGCCACAGGACCAGCTCCCAACAGCCGGAAGGTGACCCATCTGAGGGGGGAAGGGTGCAAAATGGGGACACCACCTCAAAGTCTGCAGCCCCTGGACGGCTGGAGGAGATAAGAGCTTCTAAGCTAACATCCTCCGCCTGCCCTTGCTTTTCATTAAGTGTGGACTCCTGGGCTCTCTACACCCTCAAGCGTCCTTTTTTTCAAAGCTTAGATCTTTTCTGAATCACCAGGCTTCTTTTGTAAATAAAAAATAGTAAGCGGTTATTTCATTAGTGTTTAGATTCCCAAGCAAAGTGATTATCCACAGTCTGAATGTAGAGACATCTCAGATAAATAGGAAGAGAAGGGGATGTGTGTGTGCAAATGCTGTTTCTCTGGTTTATGTGGATTGCAAGTGTGTCCCCCCCCCCCCCCCCCCCCCCCCCCCCCCC